>SZWC01002469.1:168466-186097 GCA_023375785.1 Penium margaritaceum | reverse complement strand
CGGCCGAGAGGGGCAGGGGAGGCCGACGGGCGGCCTCCGGCCGGCTGCGCGTGAGGGGGGGAGCGAGCCTCCCCCTCCACTGCGCTCGCCGCGAGGGTCGAGCCAGACCGAAAAAAAAGGAGGGGAAGAGGATGGAGGGGGGGGGGTCCTCGAGTGGGACACCCCAGACAACCCCAAAGGGGGCACCCGAGGAGGTGGCACCATCACAAAAAAAAAAGGGGGGGGAAGGAGGACAGGGGAGTCCTCGAGTGGGGCATTTGAGTAAGGCCCGGGAAGGGGTACCCCACTCGCACCGAGCGTCGGTGAAACAAAAAAAGGAGTTTTGTGTTCTTTATTTATTTTACCTTTTAAGTGTGGCTTGAGGCCACCACCGTCGGCTGACGACGGGAACCGCTGTAGCAGCATCCGCCACGAGAGTCGCAGTCGTAGCAGCAGCAGCGAAGGTGGCTTGAGGCCACAGCCGTCGGCTGACGACGGCACCCGGTGCAGAATCAGCACCAAAGGCGACTTGAGGTCGCACATTTGAGTCGCACAGCAACGCACCACTAGCGCGGTGGTGACCATCCTCGTGACGGTGTCGTAGCACGTCTGAGAGATCGTGCTTCGATCGCTCACCTCCCCCTGTGGCCTTGTGCCAGCAGGAGTAAGTGTCGCGTGCACTCACCCACGCCGAGCTCCGGAGATGAGCACACTGGCGTGGCAGGGAGCGCAGCTGGCGCCGTGGTTGGCACCGGCTCTACATACGTCGCAGGCGCCGCGTCCACAGTGGCAGTTTCAGCCGTGGCATACGCCTCAGGCGTCCAACAGCTTTGCCTGCTACTACTGTGGGGATCGGCACCATGGATGGCGCCAGTGTCGCCAGCGTCCTACGTTGTGGCGACCGCCTTGGATACGGTCTCGCCCTTCGTCTTCACCATCGGACTCGGAGACGTTGTCAGCCGATAACGTGGCACCCCTCAGTGGAGCTATGGCGGTGTTGTACAGTGAGCTCCAGGGTCTAAAGCGCATGGTGCAACAACTCACAGACCATGTACTCTCTGAGCGGGCCATTGCCACCATGCCGCTACAGACATCCCTGTCTCCCTCCTTGCCATCCTCACCTCCTACAGTGTCGTCATCTACCGGTCCCTCGCCACCCGACCTCGGCTCCACATCCGACGCCCTCTGCTCTGTCCTTGAGTCAGTCGGTATCATCCTGACCTCTGATCCCGTCGCTATCTTAGCTGTCACTCCTACTGGCACCCCTCGTGCACGCACTCGTCGAGCGAGACAGCGAATGGCTCGACATGCTAGACGTGTCCAGCCAGTAGTAGCAGTGCGGACAGCAGCATCAGCAGCAGTGATGGACGTTACCGAGGAGCCGCTTCCATCGTCTCCGGTTGCAGGATTGGTGTGTCACCCCCTTTCACCTTCTGGCGGTGTGTCTGCCGTGGGGGGGATGGAGTGTCTGATGACGACTACCTTGGAGCCGAGGACTGAGGCAGCAGACGGAGGCTTACGGCACACTCAGTCGATGCATCATCTCGCTATGGTGGAGGACTGTTCGTCCGAGGAGGAATAGTCTGATGCTGAGTCAGCTTCAGAGATCGAGTTGGAGATTGCAGCGGATGTGGCAGAGGGAGTAGGAGAGGCACCAGAGGTTGTTGATACCCTGACGATGGCCGGGACGATAGCAACTATTATGGCGGTGGCAGGAGTTGCAACAGAGCTGCTCCCTCATTCTCGGTCGCGGGGTTGGTGCGCCCCTCCCTCCTGGTTTTTCCCAGTCCGTCGGCTGGTGGGGGGGTGGAGTGCTCACCGACGACCACACGACAGCACATGATTGATGCACGGGATAGTGCTCGAGGGCAAGAGCATGTGGCTGGACTCCAGGAGGGGACAGACGCCCCTTGTGAGGACAACGAGTCGTACATGGGGGATTGGTCAGACACGGAGTCGGTGACAGACGCAGAGGTCCAGTGCACTGCCGTATTTGCAGTAGCCGCGGCACGAGCACGAGATGGCCCCTCGGTGTCAGCAGACGTCCGCGTGTGCGACATGGAGGATGCAGACCGAGCTGCGGACCTCCGTCTCCTCGCTGCCCTGACCGACGTCGTTGACACCATGGCAGTTCCAGCCGATGACACAGCTACGGTGGTGGCTACACCACCGCTGTACCCGAGCGCCTATGCTCCGCTGTCGACGAGCAGGAGGTAGTGGTGGCACGAGCGGAGGCGCATGTGCAGAGTCCCATGGCCGAGCTCCGGGAGGCCAGCAGCCGCTGTTACACCGTGGATGTTCCAGCACGACGGACTGTCGAGGAGTGTGTGGATGTTGTACACAGGCGTCTCGAAGCAGCTGAGTGGTCTCTATAGGATGCACGTCTGGAACAGGCTGACCTCCCGTAGCAGGTGGATGATGCGCTGTGCACCAGTGGTCACGAGGAGCACCACGGCACTGACGGCACCTTCGATGACCACGATGTCGCTACGGATGCAGCTATACCTACACATGCCGACGTCCGGCCAGCAGCTGGCGGCCAAGCGATAGGTGTGTCAAGAGCAGCAGGTGCCTTTCGCAACAGTCATTCCTATAGCCCCAGACGACTTACGTGGCGACTCATTGTCTTGCACTCCTGCTCTACCAGCACCTCGTGGCCGGACGGTACTTCAGTCGACGACTGACGTAGAGGACGTCGACTTGTGCGACGAGCAGGCGCAGCTCCACTCCCTCCTACGGAGTGAGACCGCGAGGCTACAGTAGGCTTTGGCTCGTGCCGACGCTCACACTATCGAGGTCCACCGTCAGGTTCGTTTCGCGACTGACCGTCTAAATGCCGCAGATGCAGCCAGCCGGTCGACTGCCGCTTTAGTACTTGTCGAGCTCCACATGCGCCTCGACGCTGCGGAGGCCGTGAGGCGATATGCAGCTCAGCAGTTTGAGGCCATACAACAGGCGATTGTTCTGGAGGAGGCTCTTAGCGCTGCACGTGTCACATCAGCAGATGCCGACAGTAGTGAAGACTACGACAGCGATGACGATGACAGCGACGACGCCGCTCCGGGGTGAGACTTTGTGCGAGCACATCCCACCAGCATCGTCGTAACCCTTGCTATTGCTGTGCAGGGGTATGTGGCCATGGGGGAGCTGTAATCCCTCCTCACAGATTGTGTTGGGAGCAGCCATCAGCTTTGCTCAAACTGTCAGCCTCTGCAGCCCAGGGGGAGTGTTGGTGTGTGGAATTTGGCCTGAAACCCTTTTGAGGACAGCGAGGTTACTTGGGGTGCGGCACGATGCTATGGTCTAGGTTATGCTGGTCGAGACCCGCGCACCTGGTGAGTTTCACCGGTGTGATGTGGAAACCCATTGCCTCGTGTTATGTATGATCCATGCAAGGTTATGCTGCGAGACCCACGCACCTGTTGAGTTCTACCGGTGTGACGTGGAGACCCATTGCCTACATGTGTAATGTATGATCCATGCATGATGTTTGGTCGAGACCCGGACACCCGGAGACATTTTTCGGGGTCGCGAGGAGACCTTGTTTCTCTGTCTCTCTTGCATGATGTTTGACACGTAGGTGTGTGATTCACTTCGTGCATGGTCGAGACCCGGGCATTTGGTAGGATGCACCATTGTCACGAGGAGACCCTGTGTTGTGGTATGTTTGATCAGTGCTCGCTATGATTGGTTGGGATGCACCATTGCCTTCGCTCAGACATCGTTATGTTGTCAGTTGTGTCAGCCAGGGGGAGTGTTGGTGTGTGTGGCTTCCACCTGTCACGAGCGACGGCAAGGAGAGCAGCGGTACAGGAGAGCGCGACGACATGGTCCTGGATGCGGGCCCCGGAGATACCGACGCGTCGGCAGGTGGTGGACCACCTTCTCGGAGCTGACCGACGACTGCCCTAGCGTCGTGGATGCTGTCTCGGACCTCCTGCAGTTCTTTTGCAGCCTATCCTTGATGCGGATGCAGCTGGCGTCAGAGCACCGACGAGTGGTGGCTCCATCCACCAGCAGCTGCCAGAGAGCTGCCACGACGCCCTGGGTGCTTGCCAGGGTGCTTTGCGGTTTTTCTGTAGACACTAGAGTTTTCTCGGTGGATTGGCTCTTGAGCCTGATTTACATGTTTTGTATTGTCTGTCCACCGATCGGTGCCGGACTTATGCGTGTGACCAGTCGTAGCGTCCGGCTCAAGATTCTGCATCTTTAGGTTCAGACGGCGTAGCGTTCTGATTTGTCTGCGCAGAGTTACGACCAAAACAATGTTTTTGGGCCGGTTTTAGGACAGACCTTGCACTGCCGCGTGCGACACCCGTCGTGCGCCGCGGCAGGTATTTATGCTGTGGACTTGTCATTTGTTAACTCTCTCTGTATGTGTTTATCAATGGAAGCACATTTGACACTGTGTCGTGCCGTCTAGCCAAACCCTTGCCGTTTCGCGTCCGACCTATGTTGACGCCGCGAGCTGACTGAGCACAGACGCCCAGTCAGTGGCAAGCGTGCTAGGAAGCTTCCTAGAATCTTCTCACCCTGGAATCGACGATGCAGTGCCAGGAGGGATCCCAGAAGCGCTAGGCCTTGGACTGACAAGAGACATCGAGGAAGGTGCAGGGACGTCGGCAGGGGGCGAGCTTGCCGCCCTGTTGCGGGGCGGGCAGCCACATAATGGCCACGCAGCCCCAGACGCGAGCCAGGTGGAGGTCAGCTCGTTGACCGCACCAATGCTGGTACGTTGTGGACTGGCAGGGAAGGGGACCGTGGGGAATCCGGTTCTAGACCCAGGTCATGTAGGCCATGGCTTCAAAATAGAAGCCACTGGAGATACCGGACTCGACCCGCATGGTGCGGACGACGTCGGCCATGGTACGGTTCCACCGTTTGGAGACACCATTATGGGCGGGCGTGTATGGCGCGTATGTCTCATGGTGGATCCCGCGTGAGGCGAGAAAGGTCGTGGCCTCACCCATGTACTCACCACTGCGATCGGAGTGAAAGCGGCGAAGAGTGCGGCCACACTCGCGCTCCGCAAGGACAAGCCAGTCCTGGATGGCTCGGGTGACATCGCTCTTCTACCGAAGCCAGAAGACCTAGTGGTAGCGAGAATAGTCGTCAGTGAGAGTCAGGACATTGCGGCCATGCTCGCCGACGGACTCGGTGGGGAGAGGGTCCATGACGTCCGAATGGACCAGGTCAAGAGGGGCGGACGCACGTGAGGAAGACAAAGGGTACGTGGACCAGTACATCTTCCCTTGAGCGCAATCAATACACTCAGCGGGACACGGGAGGGGAAAAGTCTCCGTGTCAAGGCCCTTGGCCAGCTGGGTACGGAGCATGCTGTCTATGAAGACAGAGTGGACGTGTCAAAGGCGGCGGTGCAAGAGGCGGGTGTGCTGAGGAGAAAGCGTACTGGTGACAAACACATGGCCTGTGGCGACTGACGGGGAGGAGACGGAAGAAGAGGAGGAGAGACGAGGTACATGCCACAGGTTGCAACGAGCAGTTGCGTGCAGTACGACAAGACCAGATGGACACAAGGACACAGTGCCAATACCACGCAAGTGCACAACGTCCATGCTCATGCGGTCAAGGGCAGTGAAAGACAGGAGGCTGAGCTCGAGACCAGGGATGAAGAGAAGATCGGCCAGAAAGACGTCACCGGCAGGACCACGGAAACGAACGACGCCAACACCACGGACGGGCAACACCTGTCCGGAGCTTGTCCGGACACTGGAGACATCGTCTACAAGATGGAGCATACTAAAGGCCTCACGAGAGGCCGTCATGTGATGCATGGTTCCGGAGTCAATGATCCAGGTCTCAGCAGGATCCTGGACCGTGGTCGCCACATCGCTAACGGTCACATGGCAGCAAGCAAGGGATGCGGACACGGTGGAAGGAGGCGCGGAACGAGACTGCCAATTTTCAAGCCATGCAACATCGTCATGGAAAGGGGTAGAGGAGACCATGGGAGACGACGAGACAGAAGAGGATACGGGACACGACCGTAGCTCAGTCTCAGTCATGCAGGGCTGGGCAGGAGAGCAGGAGGTGATGCAACTCGCACTTCCCTGGGGAGGAGGGCGAGGCAGGCCGAGTTGGAGCGCGATGAACTGCTCCAGCTGACGCTCATGGGAGGACGGCCCGGGAGTATGGACGGAGTGGGGAGTCATGGCGCCGGAGCCTGGGTAGGAGGAGGACTGTGCCGGGGAAGGAAACGGAGGCACCGACGGCTACGGATTATGCGGCTGCGGCTCTGGTGTCGGCTCGACTGGGGAAGCGATTGGAGTGGTGGCGCTACTGGACGAGGCTGAGGTGTCATACCCGGCGACAGCTACGGCGGCAGAGGCGAGACGACGCTCCCGCTGGTGACGCATGGTGGCAAATACGCGCCTCATCCGTCGGTAGAGAGCACGTGTACCACCCGTGCCCGGGCTGGCCACAGTTGTGGCAGACCGAGCCTCCACCGCTGGACCCGGTCGACGACTTCTACTGCTGCTGCTACTGACCCTTGCCTTTCTTGTTCCGACGCTTCTTTTTCCCTAGCGACGATGAGGTAGCTGCGGCGGGGGAGGCGACGGCCACGGAGGCGACGGCAGGGGAGGCGAGAGCCTTTGTGCGTTGGATTCGGGACTCCAGACAAGCCTCCTCAATCCGGAGGAAGAGCTCGTATGCCCAGGGCATGAGGGTGCCCTGGGCCGCCATGGTGGAGAGGACGTCGTGAGAGCAAAGGATGAAGACATCCACGTATGCATCGGTGGCACCGCGCTTGATAGTGAGGAGTGCGGCCAGAGGGAGTGGGGCAGAGATCCCGAGGCGACAAAGGATGTCCTCCGCCCGCTGCCAGTAGGAGGTGACCGTCTCGGTCTCCCCCATGTGCAGGGATTTGAACTCCCGTAGCAGGCGGCTGGTCTCAGCCTCACTAGACAGGCGATGGGGACGAGTGAAGACGTGCCACGCGGCTACAGGGTGTAGGGTGGCGCCCGCGATGAAGTCGCCGAGGAAGGGCTCGAGGGCGAGGCAGGAAGCCGGAGGAGCGACAGGGACTAGAGCACGTACGGCACGACCAGCATCATACAATTGGTCCTCCAGGGTGGGGTCATATGGGAGGGTGTAGTATGCCCACACGCCCTCACCTTGCACCCAGATCCGGAAGCTGAGCTCCTAGCTCTGGAACTGCTCGCCGGCCTGAAGCGGCGGCGGTGGCGTCTCAAACTCCTTTTGCTTGCGGCCGGCATCCAGATTGGGGCCAAGGACGGAGGTCACTGTCTGCCGCTGGCGTTGAGTCTGCTGCTGCCCCAGGTAGTACGTGGCAGCAGACACAGCTGGGCTGGCGTGCCCTGAAGGGATGAATGATGGCGGCGCACTGGTGGCAATCTGAGAGGCCAATGGCTGCAACGTCGCAAGCTGTTGCATCAAGGTGGCGAGCTGTTTCTTAAGAGCAACGAGGGGGTCAGGGTTGCCGCCAACGACGCCAGAGGGCTGCTGCTGCTGCTGCCATTGCTGTTACTGCCACTGCTACTGTAGGAACTGCTTTTGTTGCTACTGCTACTGTTGTTGTTGTTGTTGTTCTTGTTGCTGCTGCTGCCGCTGCTACAACCGCTGCAAGAAAGGGGAGCTGGGGGTTCCCCCAACAGAGGAGGACACCTCCCCAGTGGGGCTGCCAGTCATGGTTTGGTGCCCCTTGGTTTTTTTTGTGTCGCTGATGTCAACAATGATGTCAGCTTAGGACAGTGGACGTCCTGCCCACCCTTAGGTTTTCTTCCCCCTTCCCTTTCCCCTTTTTTTGTATGTTGATGACGTCAGTAGTGACGTCAGCATCGACATCAGCAGCGGGATGCTGACGTCAGTAGCGGCAGTTGTTTGGGCCGCTGCTGTAGCTGCTGTTGCTACTGTTGCTGCTATAGCAGCACCTGCTGCTACTGTTGCTGTTGCTGCTGCTGTTGCTGCTATTGCTGTTGGTGGTGGTGGTGGTGGTGCTGCTACTGCAGCTGCTACTGCGCCTGTTGTTGCGGCTGTTGCGGCTGTGGCTCCAGTTGCAGCAGCAACTGCTGCTGTTGTGGCTGCTGTGGCTGCTGCAGCAACTAAGGCAGCTGCTGTAGCCGCAACAAAGAAGCTGGTGGGGTGGGGGATTTTGTTTTTCTCGTTTTTTTTTCTTTCTTTCATCTGTCACAGCGGGCTTCGCTGCTCGTTGTCGGCAGCGGGCAGCTAGCCCGCTGTTTGCTGCAAGCAGCGGGCTCGCTGCCAGCAGCCCATCGCTCGCGGCGAGCTGTGGGCTACGAGCAGTAGCAGCCGCTACTGGCTGCTGTCGGCAGCTGCTCGCTGCTGCTGTTGTTGTAGCTGGCTGCTGTTGTGGCTTGCTGCTGCGGCTGCTGCAGCCTGCTGCTACTGCTACACGCTGCTGCAACTGCTGTTTGCTGCCGTTGCTGCTCGCTGCTGCTACGGGTTGCTGCTGCGGGCTGCTGCTGTGGGCTACTGCAGACTGCTGCTGCTGTGGGCTGCTATTGCTGTGGGCTGCTACGAGCTGCTGCTTCTGCCCGCTGCTGCTGCTGCACAGAGCTGCTGCTAGCTGCTGCTGCCACTGCTCACTGTCGTTGCCTGCGGTTGCCGTTGCTGTAGGCTGCTGTTGCTGCGTGCTGGTTCCAGTCACTGCACCTGGATGACGTTGCAGTGTGCGTCGTCCCCCGCAGGTGTCGGACGCGGCCTGCCGCTCACCTCCTCGCGTCACCCGTGGGGGTCAGTGCTACCAAAAAAAGTTTGGTATTATTTCCCCTAGCCTAGTGGTCGTGGGAAAAAATCTGACGCCGCCACCAGGCGGGTCAATGCTGCCGGAAAAATTCCGGCAGCATTTCCCGTGCACTGGCGTGTATGGGGGTATGCCGGCGTTGTCTGGCACCTGTACGCCAGTCTTCTACTGCTGCTGCTACGCTCTGGCTATGATACCAAGCTAGAAATCCTAGGCAGCAGGTTGGGGCAGCAACGTTGTTGATGCAGCGTGCAGGCTTCCATGCTCGTTGCTTAAGTCTGCTGCCCCCTCAGTCTGCTGCTCTAGAGTCTAAGTCTGGAAGCTCTGGGTTTGTTACTCAGAAACGAGCGCGCTAATGTTAGCGCCAGAAAGCAGTTGAAAATTGAAAGTGATTGATTAGGAATGAAGAATGAGTAACAATGGGAGACCCCTCCAAGTTCTAGCTCCCCCCCACTAGTTTAGAACTTGTTACTCAGCTAACCAGCCAATCAGAAAATAGTCCTAGACCTATTTTCTGGCAGGCAAGGTTTTCTCGGTGTGCCCTGCCAGACGCCCGACAGCCCAAAACCCGGGCGTCGTCCGTTTTGCCTGAAAACTAGACCATACCATAATACCAACACTGCGAACGCAGTCGTGCGGTCAGAATCAGCTAGAAAAATAGGAGCAAAGAGTTATGGCTGCCCGAACCCAGGCAGTACCTATGACAGTCAGTGATGCAAAGCAGGGCCACACAGCAGGAGACATGGACCCTAGGCACAACATGACGCTGCAGACGCAATGCTACAGCCAGACACAATGCTGGGTGCATGCATACAACATCTGCAGTGGTAGTGATTGCCGGCGGTCCGACCGCCGAGGAGGCCTGCCGATGGGGCTGAGCGCATCGCCGGAGGGAGGAGGCTCCAGCGAACGGTGAGTGGGCCTCAGCGCGCGTCGGCTCCACCGAGCGACACTCCAGCAGCGTCGAGTCTCGCCGTCAGTCATCTGCACGCCGATGTACACAAGCCAGGAGGACACAACAGAGTACAATGAGAGATGCACGAAAACCTAAAGTTTTGACTTCGAGGGCGGAGCCGAACTTCGCCCATCATCACGAACTTGCAGGAGGGATTCCGCCGCAAAACCGTCCTGGGAGCTCGCGATGATCTTGCCAAACCCCCCATTTAAACTAGGGGGTTTGTCGTAGGTTTGGGGGGGTTTGCGAGATGCGGCGCATGTATGATGGAACAAAGGGAATCTGCCGGGCCCCGCAGTACCGGGGGCCGGCAGATGCCCGGGCAAGTAAAAAGTAAAACCCAAATCCCCCATTTAAACTAGGGGGTTTTTCGTAGGTTTGGGGGGGTTTACAAGATGCGGCGGACATGTGATAGAAGAAAGGGAATCTGCCGGGCCCCGCTACTACGGGGCCCGGCAGATGCCCGGGCAAGTAAAAAAATAAAACCCAAATCCCCCATGTAAACTAGGGGGTTTGTAATAGGTTTGGGGGGGTTTGCGAGATGCGGCGTACGTGTGATAGAAGAAAGGGATTATGTCGGGCCCCGCTACCGCGGGGCCCGTCAGATGCCCGGGCAAGTAAAACAATAAAACCTAAACCCTGCAGTGTCACTCGGGGGTTTGTCGGATATTGGGGGGGGGGGTTGCGAGATGCAGCGCACCCTGTCACGAGTTTTGGAGTTCGCACTTGCAAACTCCAAAACTCGTGACATTGCGACTTCTAACATCGGTTAGGCCGGTGTCAGAAGTCGCTGACTTCGCTCTCGAAGTCGGCGACGACTGACTTCGAGAGCAAAGTTGAATCCCGTTTTCGGTCGCTTATTCAAAAACATGGACACCGCTATCATGTCGATTTCGACTATGGACAGCGTTGCTAAATCTGGCGAAACCATGGGCACCGGAGCATTTGGAACCTAGAATTAATTAGGGCATGCATGCCCATGCAAACACGAACATGAGCTGTGAGTATGAGTGCAATTCAAATTGGCAAGAATTTGGTGAAGTCTGAAATGCAGAATGTGAAAGAACAAGGAGAGTTTTACAAATGAGCCCTTAGCGGGCTTATGTAGGGACGCCGGCAACTAGCCGCACTGAGCCCCGTCACCCCCGTTGAGCCCAAACGAGTCAGCGGGGAGAGCACACTGCATAGACGGCGTGAACAACCAAGGTGGTCTCCTCGAGACACTGGAATAGCTCTCCGAGTACTGGGTCTTGACCACCCAAAAAATACGAGCAGTGGTAGAAATACTCGGAATTAGCGTCCAAACGTCACAAGCAACTTTTCGAGCGTCGGGAGCCATCGGGTCTCCTCGTCGCACCGGTACAGTCCACTGGGTGCACGGGTCTCAACCCACCGAGAAAACTCTCTTAGCTCTCAACAAGCCAACCAGGCTGCCGGAACGCATCGACCACGTCTCACCGACGCTGTCGTAGATGCTAGAGAAGTCTCGGGACACTCCGGAGGCCCGACGCGTCTTCATGCTCTCCTCTACCCTATACCACCAACGTGGGGTATATGTGTAATCCATCGCCGTTGCTCATGACGAGTGGAAACCACGGAAACCAACACTCCCACTGGCTGACATGACCGTCAACGCTATAACAAGTGAGCCAAGGCATGGAACAACAGCACATGCCAAACCACAATCTGCACCATTCAACCACACACACACACACACACACACACACACACACACACACACACACACACACACACACACACACACATATCTGCTCTCCATCCAAGCACAGAGGCTAGACCCGATGTCCCCCTGGAGCATAATGAAGGTCACAAGGTCTCCTCATGACACTTGTACATCCCACCAAGTGTTCGGGTCTCGACCATTCGAGGAGTCATGCACATCATACACAAGTCAGACGAGAAGGGGGTCTCCTCGTGACAGTGGCAGTACCAGTGCCCCGGTCTCGACCGCTACAAGCAATCCAACAGGTTTCCATACGCTGGCCACAGTAGAATCATCAACCAACACACATAATCATAGGGGGGTCTCCTCGTAATACAGGTGCAACCCACCACGTGTCCGGGTCTCGACCATTAGAGTGATACTATCCACATGCAATCACATGCAATCACATGCAACTGTGTAGGCACGTAGCATGAGCCACATGCCGACTGTTGTAGTATGCTCATGGCAGAGCATGGACCCATCGCCATGCATCTCCCATCACGTCGCGTCAGGTAGAGGTCCACACAACACTCCCCTTGGGCAGATGAAGCTGGCGCCGAAGTCCTCAGTGGAGATGCTGATATCGTAGTTGAAAAAGAATAGACCCTGGGTGATAAACCATGTGGTCTTTCCACCACGTAGCGAAAACTCTCCTTGTCACGTATGAGTCTACTCCGACCCTCAAAGACGAAGCGGTGTCTCCAGCAATGGCTCCTCATGTTGTCCCTGTATCACTTGGAGTGTACCAATCCTCGTGTGACTACCAAGGGTCCAAACTCACAGTCTCTCCTCTCTGTGCTCTATCGTGATGCATTTGCGTATGTCGGAGGAAAGGGAATGGGCGAGCAGCACACAAGCGTGGATGAAGTTGCGGAGCTGGCCTCCGAGGCGGGATACAACACCCTAAAGCACAAGGGTGCATAACCACAAGAGGAGGAGGGCTGGAACGACGAACTGGATCACCACACATAGACGAAGATAGCGATGGAGTAGCTAAAGCGGGTGGATGAAGGTGTGTGATGGAAGTAGGATTAGAAAGAGCAACGATGATGGAGTCGGAGTTGACGAGAGAGGGAACTGGAGGCATTCTCACCTCTCTTGTGGTAGTATCTCCATCTGACATCACACTCGGAGCTGGTACATGATCCTGCAGTGTGATGAGTGTGGGAGGTCTTGATGGTGGAAATCCCATGTCGATAATGGTGGTGCTCCCCTGCATGGACAATCGCTCTTGTGCTGCTATCACCTCTCGCTATAGCATCTCTGCACGCTCCTATAAGTCAGCGTAAACTGCCTCGGACATGTGGAGGTGGCCCATGTCCACCTCACATAGGACCAACTCTGTTTTAGTGGATGTCGCACATGCAGACTATAGAACTTGCAAGTACAACTCTATCTGTATCTAAAGCTGAAGACGATGGAGCCGATGCTGCTGCATCCTCCTGGGGGTCGACCAAACTTCCAATACGCTGAGATGTTGGACAATTGGACACAGCTGAAGGTGTCGCATCCCGACCGTAGCTCGTGTCTGTCAAACGAGGAGGGATAAGCGGTCGCATGCCAAGAGAGAAGGAGAAGGTAGAGTCATCAAAGTCTGCATGTGGAAATGTCGACCGTATAGGTACTGCCGCTCTCATCGTTGATGTGATTAGTATGGACACCAACAGATGAACACACGAGGGCAGAAGTGAGCTGCTGCTGACAAGGCGACTCCATACGCCTGGTCTGATGTGTTGCACTGTCCTCAACTATCGGCATAAAAGATATAGCTACGTGGGACTCCGATTCGACAACTGGTCCAGTGTCAGTCAAGGCAACTAGCAAGCATAGCTGGCGCTCACACATCTTCTCACCGAGAAGATTAGTCACTTTCACCTGCTTGATGATTGAGTGAGGATCATCACCCAACTCCGTCATGTGTGCCGCTGCTCCTCCATGTGTACTGGAACCCGTAGACTCTAGGAACATGGGCAACTCCTAATGCTGGAACTGGTCCTCGGATAGTGCCAATGACAAGGCCGAGCCTACTGTGTCTGCTACTACACATATCTCAGTCATCTCCCACAATAACACTCATCTTAACAATGCCTCCATATTAGAAAGACCAACAGATCCACTCTGCTCCTGCACTGTGACCGTTGCTGGGCTGGTGTGAACCTGCTGCACCAACTCTCATGGAAGTACGCAAGAGGCATCCCAGGCCATACGGGGCTCCTCTGCCACCACGGGGCCACCACAGATTGGAGCCGCGAGTGGCACCACCCAATGACTCGGGGCCTGCACCGCTCCTGATACAATGTGCTGCTGCAAAAGGTCCGGATCCAGCTCGGATGTGGAAGTCGAGCTCTACGACATGCAAGTCTCCACCATCAATGCCATGTCGGGATCAGACTCAACGTCATGTGCTACCATTGTATCATGTGCATCTACCTGTGCTGACTCTGTGGCACCACGACACGGCAAAGGTGCGGACCCTGTCGCTATGGTCATAGTAGGAAATGGGCGGTGACCCCCCCTCTCCCCCTCGACAGGTACAACAACGGAAGCCGAGGTGGTGGAGGATCTGGCAAGACTAGCATGAGCACGACGTGTGGAGCGTTGACACCGACACCGCGCGCACACACAAGTAGAGTGATTATGTCAAGATAGGCCATCTCGAGGAGGCGTCGTGGTAGCAGAGGAGTGGAGGATCAAAAGGATGCTGGTAGCCTGGGATAGGCCGGCAGGTGGAGCTAGAGATACACCATTGCATGAGAAGGGAGGAGGTGAAGATGATGGAGATGAGATCAAGGAGGCCGTCGATGAGCTAGTAGCAGAAGCACACTCAGTGAAGATGAGGTTAAAAGGCTCCTCCACTATCCACTTCAGGCCTTGGATCTCGATGAATATGGTCACCAGAGGTCCAACGAGGGAATCTGCCAAGTCCAGAAGATCCGCATGCTGTGGAGGACGCACGCTCGCACGAGGCCGAAGCCACGGTAGATGCCAGCCTAGAGGGCGCGTCCAGCATCGACGCCAACCATGACGTCCATCACCATAGTAATAGTAGGCAAACACACATGACACCTGCTCCCATGACTGCATACTCATCTCGCATGCCTCAGAATGGGAGGTGCGGGGAGCACCTGCTCCTAACGGTAAAGTACAAAGCCTCGAGAGAGGATGAAACTGGTAGACACCGTCACTCCGATGGGTCACGGTGTCGGGGTCAGCAATCGTGACCTGACCAAAAGAGCTGCAATGCTACAGCAAGTCCGGAAAAACGTGCAGTTGACCGGCTGCTGTTGATGTTGCTACCACTCCTCAACCTACACTCAAACATTACTGGTGTTTTATAATTGTTGTTTTTTTCTCACCAGATTCTCTGGTGATTCGTCGAATGACGCCTCGCCCAGGAGTTACTCGACTGCCCCCTTCTTTTGGGTGCAGTGCCCCCCTTTTTTATCCTTCACTATTGTATGTTTTTGTTCACCATTTGCCCCGGTGATATATGTAGGCTCCTTTTCTTGGGGTTTTTGTAGGTGCCCCCCCTTATTGTTTTCTGGTACCCTCCCCCCTCCCCTTTTTTTGCCTGACTCGATCCTCGTAGCGAGTGGAGTGAGCTCGCCGATCGGGTGGCTCGCCGATCGGCGCGAGCTTGCTCGGCGGCGAGCTCCACAGCGAGCTCGCTTTGCAAGCTTGTTGCCTAGGAGCAGGAAGCTACAAGTCAGCTTCCCATCCGCCAAGGCAAAAGGGAGAAGGGGGGGAGGGTTTGGGGCAGCAACAACGCAACTTCCTATGCCGCTGCTGCTGCTGCATGCTGCGTGGAACTGCCCTTGCATGTTGCTGCTGTAGCTTCTCGCCATCGCCACTACTACTGCTGCTGCTACAGCTACTACTACTGCTACGAAGTGTTGTTGTGTAGTGCTGCTACTCGCTGCTACTGCGGGTGGTAATTCTGCTGCATCAACTGCTTTTTGCTGCCGTCGCAGCTGTTGTTGTGGGCTGCCACTGTTGCTACGGGCTGCTGCTACTACGGGCTGCTGCTGTTGCTATTACGGGTGGAAATTCTTCTGCAGAAGTTGCTTGTCGATGCTGTTGTAGCTGTTGCTACAACTGCTTGGTGCCACCGTTGTTGTTGTTGCGGCTACTTCTGCTCCTACGGAGCTCCAATGACATCAACTGCTACTGCCGTTACTGCAGCTGCTACTCACTGTAGGAGCAGCTCATGCAGCTCCTACACGATGCCGCGGCCGCACGCAAATGCCACCTCAGCCACGGCCGCCTAGCACACCCTTTTCTTTTGCTTTGGTGGCCAATACCACCAGTGGTGCCACTGTTTCTGCTTCTCAAATAGCGGAAGTGGCAGCACCCACAAGCCGAAAAGGCCGCCGTAAGCATTGCACCTCTTACTACAGTCTCCTCACTGCTCCCACACGCTACTGCCGGCATGGCGCCACGTGGCGCGTTCTTGTTACGTTCTACCCACTGTGTTTCTTTTGCATTTGCTGCTTTTGTTTCTCACACGCCCCCCTGTGCTTTAATACCAAAATAGAATTAATTAGGACATACAGGTCCATGTAAACACGAACATGAGCTCTGAGTGCGATTGCACCTCACAATGAAAAGAATTTGGTTGGTCTGGAACGCAGAATGTGAAAGAACAAGGAGAGTTTACAAATGAGCTCCTAGCGGGCTTATGTAGGGGCGCCGGTAGCTAGCCGCACTAGGTCCCGTCACCCTCGCTGAGCCCAAACGAGTCAGCAGAAAGAGCACACTGCATAGATCACGTGAACAACAAAGGTGGTCTCCTCGAGGCATTGGAATAGATCTCCTAGTACACGGGTGTCGACCACCGAGACAATAAGAGCAGTGGTAGAAACACTCAGACTCAGCATCCATACATCACAAACAGCTTTCCGAACGTCGGAAGCACTAGTACACCCATTGGGTCTCCTCGTCACACCAGTATATTCCACCAGGTGCGCGGGTCTCAACCCATCGAGAAAACTCTCCTAGCTCCCGACAAGCCAACCAGGCTGTCGGAACGCATTGACTATGTCTCGTCGGCGCTGTCCTAGGTGCTGGAGAAGTCTCGGGACACTCCGTAGGCACGGCATGTCGTCACGCTCTCCTCTATCCTATCCCACCAATGTGGGATATATGGGTAGTCCATTGGCATCGCTCGTGACGGGTGGAAGCCACACAAACCAACACCGGTTGGTTGCACGTGCCGGCGTTCGGCACACACAACCAGATTACGTGGAGCAGAAAAAAACATACAGGGATTGAATCAACCATTGTATGCGATGCAGACCAAGCTGAAATGCAATTGCTAGGAAGCTTCCTAGCATGCTAGCCACTGACTGGACGTCAACGCTCTATCAGCTTGCAGCGTCAACACAGGTCAGACGCGAAATGGCATGGGTTCGGCTAGGCAACACAAATAATATCAAATGTGCTTCCATAAACAAAATATATGCAAAGAGAGAGAGTTACAATAATGAGAAACAACCAACTAAATGGCTGTGAGGCCTGATGCATAGCCAGGGACGCGTTTGGTTGTGTACCAGGCGCAACTCACGCAAAACTATGCAAACAGCCAGAATGGCCCAACGGAGGCTAAAACACTAGCCCGGTCATAACTTCCTGCATTGTCGTCAGAATGACGCGTCATTTAAACCAGAACAACCAGCGCAACAAGCCGGACATGTTCGTAATGTGCAAGGCAGGTCTCCTCGTGATCCCGGAACATGTCTTCGGGTGCCCGGGTCTCAACCGAGGAGCAAGGTACACAACTAAGCGCCGGACAAAAAAACATAAGCACACACTAGTTCAAGGCTCTTGCTCTCTACGTTGCACCGGTACGACCCACCAGGGGCACGGGTCTCGACCAGAGCCACCTCAGGTCTCCTCGTGACCCCGGAACATATCTTCGGGTGCCCGGGTCTTGACCACCGAGAAAACTCTAGCAGCTACATACCAACAAACCTGGATGCCGGAATGCAGCGAGTGCATCACATCGGCAATGTCGTAGGTGATGATGCAGTCTCGGGATCTCGAAAAGACCTGTGATGCCACAATCGCTATGTGGAGCGGTTTCGGCTCAAAGCCTGCACAACAACATTCTCCCTAGGCTTTAGAGCCCGACAGTGCAACACCTATAGCATCACACACACACACACACACACACACACACACATACCTGCATAACAAGTGCATGGTGGTCTCAAGGTACTAGGTATA
>SZWC01002469.1:134706-160298 GCA_023375785.1 Penium margaritaceum | reverse complement strand
TTGGGCATACTGCCTTTGTGATTGGTCATCCCCTTCTGTGATGGAACTTTTTTTTTTTTTTTTTTTCCGTCTGTTGGTGACATGTGTAGGAATGTATTCCTCCATCCCACAGTTTTGCTCAACGAGTCTCCATGCGTGATTTTGATGGCAATGAGGGAGATCGTTTCTTGCCCTCACAAGGACATCCGATGGGAGGGCGCTTCCAAGACAAGCCTCTCCAAAGAACCATGAAGCGATACAACATCATCCACATACGACTTGCAATGAGAGGTAGTGCGCCTCAAGACAAGAGTCGAACATGGAACCTCTTGCAAATGTATCCGACAAGAAAAATAGAGGAATTTCCTGATTGGTTGGTAACCTGAGTAACATGCTCCACAGAGTTGAGCTAGACCTAGATCTGAGAGGGGTCTCTCAGTTTTTTCTCATTCTCAGTTGCTATTCAGTTCATTCTCAGTTTTGTCTGCCTTTTGGGGTGCTAACTCCTCAGCACTCAGTTTTCCTCTCAAGTCACAGAGCAGGAAGTGGGAGCAGTAGTGCAAAGCAACGAGCATGGGGCCAGGCCTACTCCAACTATGCTACAACCCCAAAAGTCTACTGTAAGACAGTTTCCATCTTCGCATGAGAGCCAGAGCATAGCAGAAGCAGCAGATCTAAGCAACAACGAGGCCTAACGGTCCCAGTCAAAGCCGATGGTCCAAGAAACGCACCCGTTCAGGAGAAACTCTGCCGAAGTTTTCATTGCAGAGTTATCCTGCCGGATGGCGCTGTCAAAATACTCTCGACGCAAGGGAAATGTTGTCAATTGTTTTTGGCAGCACTGACCCTATGACGACAGTAGCATTGGCGGACTCGCAGCCGGCAAACTGACGGGCAACACTGTGACGGCACCGACGCATACGGCAATGGCGCCACAGATGAGGGATGTCCCCTCGTCTTCCCATTCCTCCCCTTCCTCTATTGCTGCTGCCGCTGTAGCAGGAGCACCTAGCACCGCAACAGTTGTAGCAGCAGTTGCAGCAGCGCAGCTATAGTAACCGCAGCAGCCGCTGCGGTAGCAGCCGCTGCGAGAGCAACCGCAGCGTACTTGTAGCCAAAGCTGGAGCTATCGCAGAGTCGCAACCCCAACAGCAGCAGCAATATAGTCGTGGCTGCCACAGCAGCAGCCAGAACGCTGTTGTAGCCATAGTAGTGGCAGCATCAAAGTAGGTGCAAAAACAACTACAACAGCAGCAACGGTGCAATAGTAGTTGTAGCAGCAACAGTAGCGCATCAGCCGGAACAGTAGCCATAACAACAGTAGCCACAACATCAGCCGTAGTAGTAGCAGCAGTAGCGACTGCTGTAACTGTAGTAGTAGAAGTAGTAGTGGCCTCATAGCAGTAGCCACAGCAGCAACAGCAGCGTAGCAGCCGCAATGATAGTAGTAGCAACACCAGCAACAGCATAGCAGTAGCCGTGGCAGCAACAACAACGTAGTGGCTGAAACAATAGCAACGACCCGCGGCTGATGTCAGCAACAGCAAGCTGCTACTGACATCAGCCGTCATCGGCTAACGCCAGTACGAGCGTCCCTTCTCATGTCACCGTTGACATCCACGATGATGTCCTTGCTGACGTCTGCAACAAAAAAAAACTCCGAACTCCCATGAGGGTCATGGTTGAAAGCCCCACTGGGGAAGGGTCCTCCTTTGATGGAGGACCCACTGGTCCCCCTTTCTTATAGCAGTTGCAGCAGTAGCAACAGTAGTAGCAGCAACAGTAACAGCAGCAACAATAGCAGTAGAAGTAGAAGCAGCCACTACAACAGCAATAGCCACAACTATCATTGCTGTAGCAGCAACAGCCGTTGTAGCATCATCAGCCACTGCTAACGCCGAAACAATAGTAGCAGCAGCACCACTAGTAGCCGTAGAAGCATCTGCAATAGCAACAGTAGCAACAATACCTACTGCTGCAGTAACAATAGCCTGTACCACCACTGTAGCAGCAGTAACAATAGCAAAAACAACAGCAACAACAACAATATTAGTAGCAACACCAACAGTAGTAGTAGCAGCTGGAGTAGCAACTGTAGTAACAACAACCCGTTGGCTTTGTCATTAGCCCCGTTGGCTCGCTAGACCCCCTGGCTGCCATTTGCCAGTAGCTTGCCACGTTGACACAACAGCTTGCAGCACTACAACCGCCAACACCATAGAGCCACGTGAGCACCCCACCACCCTTCCTTCCTCCTGGGCACGCTATTCTTGTAGTGTCTATGGCCACGCATTACTTGGTGCAGTTGAAAACCCAACGCCAGTAGCAGACTATGACTTCAATCCTCGGCCCCACTTTGGACGCCGGTCGTAGGCCAAAGGACTTTGAGACCTTGCCCCCACCGCTCCAGGCCGGCGAGCAATTCCAGAGCTGGGAGCTCAGCTTCAACATCTGGGCACAGGACGAGGGTGTGTGGCCATATTACACCCTTCTATATGATCCCATTAGGCCGACCAGCTGCATGATGCTGGCCGTGCCATCCGCGCTCTCCTCCCAGTCGCCCCTCCGGCTGCATGCCTCACCATCGAGCCCTTCCTCGTTGACATCAATTCTTATGGGACTCTGGACCCTGTAGCCACGTGGCACGTCCTGACGCGCTCCCATCGCCTCTCCACTAAGGCTGAGACCAGCCGCCTACTCAGGGAGTTCAACTTCCTGCACATGGGAGAAGCGGAGTCGGTCACCTTCTAGTGGCAGTGGGCAAAGGACGTCCTCACCGCCTGTACGATGTTGCTCCACCCCCTCTAGCTGCGCTCCTCATCATCAAGTGTGGTTCCACAAACGCGTTTGCCGACATCTTTGTGCATTACACCCAGGACGTCCTCATCACAATGGCGGCCTAGGGCACCCTCATACCATTAGCATACGAGCTGTTTCTCAAGATTGAGGAGGCTCATCTAGAGTCACACATTCAGTGCACAGAGGCCCTCGCCGTCCCTGCTGTCGCCTTCGTGGCTTTTTCCACCCCCGTAGCAGTTGCATCCGCCGGTTCCTCGTCATCATGGAAGAAGAAGCATAAGGGAAAAAAGGACAAGGTCCAATAGCAGCAACCGATCAGGTCCAGTGGTAGCGGCTCTGTCTACCACAATTGTGGCCACCCAGGACATGGGTGGTACACGTGCCTGCTCACGAAGGACAAGACGTGCGTTATGACCACCATGCATTGCCAGTGTGAGCACCGTCTTGCCACTGCTACCATGGTCGTCGCCACCCCTGATGCCTCCACCCCGTACGACAGCTCTAATCCTCCGACAGCCGCACTGGTCCTGATGTCTCCTGCCCCACAGCAACCCCATCCACAGCCGTCGGCCCCCTTCCTTCCATCGCCGGTGCAATCTTCCTCCCTTCTAGGCTCCAGTACTGTCACATCACAACCAGTCTATGCCCCCGGGCCCTTTACATGTGAGTGCCAGTTGGAGCAGTTTATTGCCCTCTAGCTTGGCCTGTCTAGTCCTCCCTCCCCCAAGGAAGTGTGAATCCCTTCACCTCCTGTTCCCCTACATTGCATTACATGAATGAGACCGAGTTGCGGTCGTGTCCTACTTCATCATCCGTCATGTCCTCTCCCGTGCCTACCTCTCCTCCTCCTCTTTGTGATGAAATCGCATGGCTTGATGATTGGCATTCACGGTTTGTGCCCTCGTCTACCGCGTCCGCATCTCTTGCCCATTGCCTTGTGATGATTAGAGACCTGGAAACACTAGTCGAGGACCCAGCCGAGACCAAGATCATTGAATCCCGGGCCACACAACACATGACGGCCTCTCATGAGGCCTTCAGTGTGGTTGGTCGCGTTGGCGATGTGTCTAGTGTCCAGATGGGCTCTCTGGGCAGGTGTTTCATATCTGCGGCATCGGCATCGTTTGTTTCCATGGTCCCACTGGAAACTTCTTCGCGACCAATGTCCTAATTTTCCCTGGTCTTAAGCTCAACTTCCTTTCCGTCACTTACCTCGACCGCATGAGCATGGATAAGGCTGCACACGGATCCTGGGATCCGTGGTAACTATCCACGGATACCGGATCCAGAACCGGATCCGCGGTTCCGGATCCAGGTTCCTGGATCCGGTTTGTATTCACGGATCCTGACCGGATCCTGAGGGGGGGGGGGAGGGGGAGAAAAAAATGCGAGAGGTCCTGCTCAAATCTGTCGCGGATCCGAGAAACTCGCTCATTGAAATTCAAACAGCCGTGCCCGCGTGCCGCGCTTGAAATCTACACTTGAGCAGCGCATGACCGTGCGTCGGATGTGGACCACCAGAACTGCGGGCGCGAAGTTCTGGTGGTCCACGTCCGACGCACGGGGCCCATCCTCAATGGTCATCGCCTGACAGGCCAGACAATCCAACGGCGTGGACCAACTATGTCAGAAGTCGGGCACTCCCAGACAAGCGTGCTGCGCTGGGCTCCTCCCCGGGAGGAGTCATTCGTGCTGCGGGCGCGCGCGACTCCTCTCAAGGAGGAGTCGAGCGTGCCCTATGTAGAATTTTGTTTTGTCCATGTAGATCAGGCTGGATCCAGTATAGGGGAACCGTGGATCCAGGTCCCGGATCCGTGAATCCATGGATCCGCGAATCTATGGATCCGGAATCCCGGTTCCGGATCCAGGTCCAGGATCCGTCCCACGGATCCGGATCCACGTCAAGATCCGCGGATAGGATCCGTGTGCAGCCTTAAGCATGGACGTCGTGGACTCGCATGGTGTTGGCACTGTGTCGTTGCATCCGTCCGGTCATGTCGTCTTGCATGCCACCACCTGTGGTAACCTGTGGCACATGCCTTGTCTTTCCTCACCTTTTGGCCGACACATGCCATATCTTTGTCACAAACGTGCTCTCTCTGCAGTATCCGCCTTCTACACCACCGCCTCTACCACATCCACTTGGCTGCCATCGACAGCATGCTCCACACCCAGCTGGCCAATGGCCTTGACCCCGCCTCTTTACCTTTCCGCGCCCCACTGAGTGCATTGACTACACTTAGGGCAATACTTGACTCATCCTCTGTCCTCCTCCTGTGCATCCATCCCTCTAGACTTGATCCACTCTGATGTTATGGACCCCCTCCTCTCGGAGTCTGTTCATGAGTACAGACGGTATGTCCTCACCCTCACCAACGATTACTCCCGCTACCACTGGGTCTTTTGCCTTCGGCAGAAAAATAATGCCGCTTCCACCATTTGGGAATGACTCGTCAGTGCGGGACATGAATGTCGTCATCCCTTTTACGGCTTATGCTCTGATCGTGGCGTCGAGTTCATGGAAGAGACCACGGCCTTTCTTGCCTCCTGAGGGATCCATCATGAGACGTCGGCACCTTACACGCCTACCCAGAACGACTTCTCCGAGCGGCGGAACCGTACCATGGCCGACACCGTGCGTACTATGCGGGTTGAATCCGGTCTCTCGGATGGTTTCTACATTGAGGCCATGTCCTACATGACGTGGTTCTGGAACCGGATTCCCCACGTACCCCTTCCCCGCCAGTCCACACGGCACCAGCACTGGTGTGGTCAGCGGGCCGACCTCTATCCGACTCGCGTCTGGGGTTGGTGGCCATTGTGTGGTTGCCTTTCCGCAACAGCGTGGCAAGCTCACCCTCTGCGGGAATCCATGCACCTCCCTTGACGCCTCATGCCAGTCCAAAGCTTGGCGCTTTTGGGATCCCTCTCGGCAGTACATCATCGAGTATCGAGTCTCGGGATAGCCTTTTCTTTGAGGATCTGTTTCCTTGCGATCTCGTTTGCTTTGGCTCGTCAATGTCCCGCCCGTCGCGTGGGGGAGTGCTAGTCCGTCCTCCATCATGGCGCTTCTCGGTGGCATATCGCCTCAACCCGCTGGTCACTCCGGGCCGGCAGTCCCGCTTGCACCCGTTGGCCCCTCTGGGCCGACAGCCTTGTCCATGTCAGCTGGCCCCTCCGGGCCGACCGCCCCGTCCGTGTCCGCCCGCCCCTCTGGGTCGGCAGCCCCGTCCTCGTCAGCTGGCCCCTTCGGGCCGACCGCCCCGTCCGCGTCTGCTGGCCCCTCTAGGCCGGCAACCCCGCATCCACCCATTGGCTCCTCTAGGAAGGCAACCCCGTCTACGTCAGCTGGCCCCTCTGGGCCAACTTCCCCGTCCACGTCCAGTGGCCCCTCCAACCCGGTAGCCCCATTCTCGTGTGCTGGCCCCTTCGGGCCGACCGCCCCGTCCGCGTTTGCTGGTCCCTCCGTGCCGGCAGCCTTGTCCATGCCAGCTGGCGCATCCGGGCTGGCAGCCTTGTCTGCGTCAGCTGGTCCCTTCGGGGGGACCACCCCGTCGGTGTCTGCTAGCCCCTCTGGGCCGGCAGCCCCATCCGCGTCAGCTGGCCCCTTTGGGACGAATACCCCGTTTGCGTCCGCTGGCCCCTCTTGGCCGACAGCCCCGTCCGCATCGGTTGAATCCTCTGGGGCTATCCTCTCGGAGGAGTCGCTTCTCAAGAACGTCGTGAGACAGGGACCGACTTGCTCCCTGCTGTCCCCTCTTTGCTGCCTCTCGCTCTGCCATGGTATATGCGTGGTCCGGACGACAGCCTCCGGCCCAGGCTGTTTGTAAGCGCACAGGCCGCCGCACCGCGTCCTTTCGTGCCACGACGCCCTGTCGCTCCACGATTCTCCTCGCCTCCCGGTAGACCCACTCCCACAGTTGTGAATGGAGACACTAGCACGAAGGCCATCGGCCTGACCATATTGGCCGTTGTTGTAGAACTTCATCTGGGCCCTGTACTGTGCTATGCCATGCTCCATCAGGAGCACCGATAAGTCGTTATGCTACGCTCGCACGCATACCACCTGGGGCTTGGGACGCGCACGCCCTCAATGTCCGCTCTAAGGCACTATCGGAGGACCCAACCATCCTACACGAGCTCACCACCATCCGGTAGCATCAGACTTATGAGCTCGTCAACCTTCCTTCTGGTCGCAGGGCCATCTGTGCCAAGTGGGTCTTCCGACGTAAGGAGAAGCCCGACGAGTCCCTAGACAAGTACAAGGTCCGTCTCATAGCCAAGGGATTTGCTTTGGTCCACAGGGTCGCCTACGACCAGATCTTCGCTCTGGTGAGCCGGTACTCCACTAGCCGGGTGCTGTTTGGTCTGGTCGCCCAGCATGGGTGAGAAATACATCAGATGGACGTGAGAATGCCTTTCTCCATGGCTCACTGGAGAGCAAGGAACTCTACATGGTGCAGTCCCTAGGCTTCGACGACAGCACTGGCAGGGTCCGTCGACTACGGAAGGCCCTCTATGGCCTAAAGTAGTTGCCTCACTACTGGAACCAGGAGATTAGTTGCATGCTTCTCTTTGGCGGCCTCCTTTGTAGTACAACACACCCTACGCTATTCATGAACCCGAGAGGCCAATCCTTCATTGCTTTCCTAGTCTATGTCGAAGACCTTCTCATTGTGTCGCTGGACGTAGTTGCCATCCAACGCGTCAAGGACGTGCTGCATGATGCCTACTAGATGAAGGACCTTGGGCCTGTCCGAATATTCCTAGGCATGGAGCTGGAGCATGACCGCTCCTAGGATGTCCTGCACATCCACCAGGCCGCCTACGTACAGACCCTTTACACTCAATTCGCCAAGGTTGTGCCCCTCGTGCCGAGCGCATCCTCACCTATGTCACCCGATGGCTAGGCAAAGCCGAATAGCCCTGACCTAGTAGTTGTGGAGGAGCCAGTTGATGTGACCACGTATCTACGAGTTATTGGGTCACTGATGTTCGTGGTAACAACGGCGTGCCTAGACATCGCGTTTGGCGTCAACCTCCTGGCACAGTTCTCCCAGGAGCCGCGTCGTCTCCATTTTGAGGCCGCGATCTGTGTACTACGTTATGTTGTCTTGACTCCATGACAAGGCCTCATTGTCCGCCTATGTGGACTGCGCTTGTGAGTCATTGGGGAGTGTTGGTTTTTGCGCACCTCTCATTGTACTCTGTTGTGTCCTCCCGGCTTGTGTACATCGGCGTGTAGATGACTGAAGGCAAGACGAGACGTTGCTGGAGTGACATCCAGTGGAGCCGATACACGCTGAGGTCTGCACGCATCTCGTTAGAGCCTCTTCCCTCAGACGCATGACGTGCTCATCTCCATTGGCCGTGCCTCCTCAGCAGTCACATCACTGGCGGTCACTTCCTCCACAGACACAACGTGTGCCTGTCCTATGCCAGATCTGACTGCACGGTTGCACTTGTTGTGCCATGTTCTGCTTAGGGTCCAAGTTTCAGATTTTTCATGCACCGTTGTGGCCGGGGTCATTCTAGCCTAGACGCACCCTGGGTTTGGGTAGTCATAACTCCTTGCTGTTATTTTTCTGGATGATTCTGACCACATGATTGCATTTGTAGTGTGGGTATTCAGGTATGGTCCAGTTTTCAGGAAAAATGGACGACGCTCGCGTTTGGGGCTCTCTGGCAGGGCTCACTGAGAAAACTCAACCTCTCAGGAATATAGAGGAATTTCCTGACTGGTTGGTAACCTGAGTAACAAGCTGCACAGAGCTGAGCTAGGCCTAGATCTGAGATGTTTCTCTCAGTTGTTCTCATTCTCAGTTGCTAATCAGTTCATTCTCAGTTCTGTCTGCCTTTCTGGCGCTAACTCCTCAGCACTCAGTTTTCCTCTCACAAGTCACAGAGCAGCTAGTGGGAGTAGTAGTACAAAGCAACGAGCGTGGGTCCAGGCCTACTCCATCTATACTGCAGCCCCAACAAGCTGCTTTAGGACAATTTCCGGCTTAGGGCATACAGGCCCATGGACAAACTGACATGAGCTCTGGGTGTGAGTTGCATAAAAGAGCTACAAACATTTGGCTAACTCTGAAACACATTAAGAAAAAGGGGAGAGTACAATGAGTCATACAGAGAGCTTATGTACTGGGGACTGGCGGCTAGCCCACCGGGCTGCGCCATCCCCGTCGCGACAAAAGACATGCACGGGGAATACACATGTCACAAAACATGAAGCCACACAACGGAGGTCTCCCGATGCACCGGAACATTAAACCGTGTGCCCGGGTCTCCACCAACGAGAAAACATGCAATATACCCCATACACACCTAGACTCTATGGTGACATACTGGAATTACCCGCCAGCCAGGCTAGGCAAGTTTAGGCCTCCCGAGACGTTGGCAAATGTCACCGGACATCCGGGTCTCAACCATATGCAAGCTATACATGTCTAACAAAAGCCAACAAGGGCTCAGCCAATCAGTGCTAGGTCTCCCGAGGTACCAGTACAAATCACCATGTACCCGGGTCTCGACCCATAGAGAATGCACAACCTGCCAGTATCAATATGTGTCTCACCATCGTAGGGTCTCTTGGGGCACTGGCACAGACCGCCAAGTGCCCGGGTCTCAACCACCGAGAAGAGTCTCCTAGCCCCCGACAAACCAACCTGGCTGCTGGAATGCGTCGGCCGCGTTTTGCCGACACTGTCGTAGGTGCTGGAGAAGTCTCAGTATGTTCCGGAGGCCTGTCGTGTCGTAATGCTTTCCTCTAACGTGTACCACCAATGTAGGGTACATGGATAATCCAATTTCGTTTCTCGTGACGGGTGGAAGCTACTTAAACCAACACTGCCCCTGGCTGACATAGCCGTCAACGTAACAAGTGAGCCATGACATGGAATGATGGCTCGTGCAAAACCACGGCGAGCACCAATCAACCACACACATACACCAAATCCTCCTCCAAGCACAGGGGGTAGGCCCACTGTCCTCCGGAGCACAATGAAGGGAAGAAGGTTTCCTCATGACACTAGTACATGTTGGAAAAAGGACAGCCATCAGATCGCCTCGATCCAACGATTTACTGGGCTCGGCACAACAACAACAAAAACGGAACCAAGAGGGCCGAGAGAGAAATTCGTCCTCTCTCTCTCGACCCTCCTGTCTATCCTACATGGCGGGGTATGGTATGGCTGTGGGCAGGCCTCTTTATGCGTCCCACTGATCCATCCATCCGCAGCCCTACCCACTGTACTCATCCTATTGGAGCTCCGAAGAGCTGGCTGGACTATGGTACTGGAAGCTCTATATTCTGGCATGATTTGGAAAAACAGGGTGTGTGGCCTGGCAGACTAAGCGAGAGTGTGAGCGTGAGCTCCTCTCGACTTTGAGTCTGCTGACGTGGCAGGGGACTGGAGCACGAGGAAGATATTGCCCTTTCTAAAGATGGATCCTGTGATCACGAATCATTGCGAGGGAAGTGGAATGATCGGAACCGCTGCCAAATTGAGAAGTGTGACCATTCCGTCCTCTCGAGACAAACGCCCGAGAAAGATTAATGGGCATGGGAAGCTACCGCAGATCCGGGCGATCTCGTCCGTGGATCGCACCGAGGGCGTTGGGCATCCGCCAACCTCGGTCTGCCGATGATCGGAGGTCATCGAGTGGCGTCCGGGTGATTCTGTGACTGAGAACTCGAAGACACAGGATAGCGGACTACGTAAACACTTGTACTTTTTCTGTTGTTACCTAGTACAGACAGATAAGTAGCCGTAGGTTTGTATTTGATATCACTTCGTCTGTGTGAGATCATTTTGAACAAGCTTGGTGTTGAAAAATTTCCCCTCCGCATGCCCAAGCGCGGCGCCGGGAGGCGCTGACGAGCTGCCAGAAAGTGAAAACTCCGCTCCGGCGGATCTGGCGACTCGACAATTGCTCAGATCCTAAAGTGGATAATTGCCCCTTAAAGTTGACGAGTTTCTGAATCTGGTGGAAGTTGTTTCGCCGGAATCGGACAAGTATCGAGGGAGATATGACCTTCCAAGATTGGGGTGTACGCAGCGACTCTGGGAGCCGGCTGCGACTCGAAATCCGGTGGATAATCGACCGGATTGAGTAACAAAAATACCATCTGGAGAAAATGCTCCGATAGGCCTGCCGAGGCGTCCGGTGGATGATCCGCCTGATCAGGTGGATCATCCACCGGATCCAGTAGTGCGGGTTGTTACTGGGGGACTTGGCCAAAATCATGGCTCGGCGTCCGAAACCCAGTAGTACGTTTTGTTACTCGGGGACTTGGTCAAAACTCTGACTGCAGGTCCGCGGACAGGTTTCGAACCTCGTCACACCCCATCACCAAACTCGACCCAAAAGTGGGTAGGGTGCGTAGAAACAGTGCAGGGGACCCTTACACCACGTGCAAAAGGACATGCGCCTTGGGAAAGGCGCTTCGCACGTGAAGGAAGGCGCCACGGCGTGTGCGCGCCATAGAGGCGTTAGGCGTTTCTGTGGTGGGTGAGACCTGCGCTTCGGCAAGCATAACTTGGGCTACGCTTGGCCGAATTGCGCGCGGTTTGGTGCGTTGGAAAGCTCATGACGAGCCCTATAAATGTTGTGATCATGTCTATGTTCAAAATATAACGCAAAATGACGTTATCCTCTTCGCAAAACTGACTGTCTCAAAATCCTCTCCCACATAGCGTGAGGCGACCAGAAAGCTCACGCTTCATCTCCGAACTTGCCAAAACAAGCCGTGCAAATGCTAGACGGCCAGAGCCATGTTGGAACAGAATTTCCAACACTTGGTACCGTTGGAAAGCTTGTGAGACGAGTCGTGTAACTGTGCCTTCAGCCCATACTCTTGAATCGCACAGTCAATGACATTACTGAGGCAAGAGTGCCTGTGTGTGTATGAGTGGTGACACGTGTGTGAGAGATCATCACCAAAAATTCAGCAAAGCATTGAATTACAGATTAATCTCAAGACTGCATCTGAAGATTCCTAAAGATTCTTTTATGTAAAATTTCAACATTTGGTATCAGAGCACGTGGTATCTTCGGATCTACGCAACCATGGCGGCAACCATCAACAATGGAGATCACTTCAAAGTGGCACCGTTTGACGGCGATGACTATCATACCTTCGCATTCAACATTGAGATGATCTTTTTGAACAAGGACATATGGGGAGTCGTCTGCGACCCTCCCACCGATACATTACCTGCAGGAGCGTCACCTAAAGAACAAATCAGCTGGAAACGACACTGTGATCAGGCCTTTTCAATTATGGTGCTGAATCTAACAGAACAACTCAAGTTTATTATCAGAGAAAACAACCCAACCAACTTTCCAAGAAAGGCTTGGAAGGCTCTGAAGAATCGTTATGAAAGAATAAGTGACGTTGAACTGGGAAGCCTCTTGACAGAGTTTCACACTCAACAGGTGGAAGAAGGATCACGTGTCCCATCTTAAACATCTGGCCAGTCGCATTTCATCAATGGGAAAAGTGATCTCTGAAAGAGTCCTAGTACTAACTCTCTTTTGTGGACTACCTGCCAGATTCAAAGACACCATCAACCGACTTCAGACGTTTCAGAAATAGGGGAAGACCTTTGATGCTCAACTGGCTGAACTTCGAACAACTCTGCAGCAAGCCATTGATGCACAAGGAAGAGCAGCCGGTGGGGCACCTGGTGCTGCCGCTGGAGCTGCACCAACAAGAGCAGTACCACCTGGAAGTCAACCATACTCTCTGACTCTAGAGAAGGCTGTCAAAGAGCTAATGATGGTTGAAGAACAATATGTCAAGGACAATGGAGGTGAAACTGGCCTTGTAACCAAATATCAGGGACAAAGGACGAAGAATTTTGGATCCTATGGTAACGGTAGTCAGGGCTCCCTACGCACTTCAACAGCAGGGATCAATCAAATCCTCACTCACCACGGGATTTTGTTCCACCAAATGACCGAGTGTGTTGGACGTGAAAGCAAAAGGGGCACATTGCTGTAGATTGCCCTAAACGACGTCCAAATTTTGCTCGTCATTATGGCTCTCGACGGCCGCATCAAGCAATGCTCATGACTTACATGTCCACCGCGGCCGCCTTTCTTACAGGGTCTTCAAAAGCACAGGAATTATCTGATGAAGAAGACAACTTTCAGTTAAATCTCCTGTCTGAAGGACCAATCCTGCCTGACAAGGACATGTCAGCTACACAGCCAGAGCATTCAACCTATGGCTCAACACCAGAAGATGCAGCACATCACACTTTGATAAAAGAAGAACTTGTCACTGAAGAACTGGCCATGTGTTCCATCGACAGCGCGCTTCTCTTGGCCACTGGCATCCTGGCATGGATTATGGATTCTGGTTGCACGAAACACATGACCTGTAAAAAGGACTGGTTCATCAACTTCAAACGCTTCCTGACACCACGAGAAGTCCGCCTTGGTGATGGGAGAACTATCCTTGCCTACGGGCAAGGGACGGTCAAGGTCGGCATTAAGTGCAATGGAAAACCAGTAATCAAGAATTTTGAAGACGTACTTTATGTCCCATATCTTGCTGCAAATCTTCTCTCCGTCACCAAGCTCAACAACAAAGGTTTCAAAGTGGTATTTGATACTGACAAGAACTACAAGGTGTACAACCAGGCGTCTCAACTGGCAGCGGTGGCCACTCGAATGGGAAACCTGACCATCCTTGACACTAGCGAACCTTCAAGACACCCATAGACGCAAGAGATGGCCTTTGTGGCCTCTTTACCCACATTGGCAAAGACAACTTTTTCGTCAACCATGGCAGATTTTTGGCACAAGCGTCTGGCACACGTCAGCTATTCAACTCTAACCAAAATGGCTGCAGATTCAGTTGCTCATGATCTTCCTGCCAGTCTGCTACAAGACAGCGAAGCACCCATGTGTGGAGGCTGTCTCACAGGCAAACAACATCGAGCCTCCTTTCAAGCCCTTCCGTCATATGGAACCCACGAGTCCCTGGAACTCGTGCACATGGACCTCTGTTATATCAAGGAAGGCTCTCTCTCCAACAAGCATGATTTCCTCGTCATTCTGGATGACTACACACATATGACCTGGATCCGGATCCTCCGCTTCAAATCTGACGCTATTGAAGCAATTCAAACTTGGGTTCGACAGGTTGAGAACAAGACCAGCCTGACAGTCAAGAAAGTCCGCACTGACAACGGCACCGAGTTTTTCAACCGCAACCTCAAAGTCTTCTACGATGAGAGAGGCATTCAACATCAAACCACGGTGTCATATACCCCACAACAGAATGGCAAGGCAGAGTGAATGAATCAGACTCTTCTTGAATGAGTTCGGACCATGCTCCACACTACTGGCCTTTCATCTGCTTTTTGGGCTGAGGCTCTTCACACTGCAGCGTATATCACAAATTGTCTTCCTACCGCAAAGTTGCTTGCAGGTGCATCAACACCCTATGAAGCATGGACTGGGAGCAAGTCCTACTGGGACACATCCGTATCTTTGGATGTACAGCACACGCCTGGGTCCGGCCAGAATAACGCTCCAAACTTGATCCACGATAAAAAGTCTGCATCTTTCTTGGGTACGAGACACGCGACATCTATCAACTATGGGACCCAGACTCCAAACGTGTGATTCGGAGCAGACAACCCATCTTCGACGAAAGCTTCTTCAATTGAGAAAGTGATGCAACACCACCAGCAGTCACGCCCACTGTCTACATTGAGACAACTCCACCACCTCTTCAAAAATTCTCCGTCGACCCCACACCTGATGACCACGCTGGTGTACTTCCCCCAGTGGTTCCAGAAGAACATCATGATGCTCCCGCTACTCCACAGACACTCATCCCCAGCACCACGTCAGCTATTTCAAAATCAAGACTATGCCGGACTACTCGACTCACAAGACCTCCATCTTTTCTTCAGCTTGGTTTTCTGTCAACCACTGAGATCCTAGCCGACGCCGACATTGATGACACTGTACTACTCATGCACGTGGTGGATCCCACTAGCTTCAAAGATGCTATGCGTTGCCCGGACGCCAACCAATGGCGCCAAGCAGCTCAAGAGGAACTCTCTCAACTTGAAAAACAGCACACATGGGATCTTGTTCCTCGACCACCAAACACTCCCATCGTCACGTGTAAGTGGGTGTTCAAAACCAAGCTGACCAGTGCAGGCACACCTCATCGCTAAAAAGCCCGCCTTGTTGCGCGCGGATACAGTCAAGTGCTTGGGGTAAACTATCAAGACACTTTTGCATCTGTGGCCAAGTACTCATCTATTAGAGTGATCCTATCTCTGGCTGCTAACAACAAGTGGCACCTCCATCAAATGGACGTCAAAAGTGCCTTCCTCAACGGCAACCTCAACAAAACAATCTACATGACCCAACCTGAGGGATTCATCTCTCCAGACAAACCCGATCACGTCTGCAAGCTCAACAAGTCTTTGTATGGATTGAAAAAAGCTCCACGAAAATGGAACTTGAAGATTCATGAATGCTTCCTGGTCCAAGGCCTCCAACGTCTTCATTCAAATCACTCACTGTACTTTCGTGGAGGATCTAATCTTCTCGGCGTTATTCTCTATGTGGACGACCACATTCTGTTTGGGCCATCTCTCTCTGTTCTGGATACCCTCAAATAGCAGTTGTCTCGCCGTTTTGAAATGATTGACACGGGGCCCCTCAAGTACTACCTCGGCATCCAAGTCACTCATGACATAACGCACGGCCAGGTGACGCTCACTCAAGCCACCTATGCCCAACGTGTGGCCGACAAGTTTGGCCTTGGTACATCTACTCCATTGTCTACACCACTTTCCAAGGATCACGGTCTAACCAAACCGGTCACGACAACCACGCCTTTGGCTTCCTCGGAGGATGCCCAAGATTTTCCACAAATGGTGGGCTCATTGATGTACAACTCTGTGGCTACCCTCCCTGACCTCTCCTTTGTCATTGGCCTTCTCAGTCAAGGATGCAAGCGTCCTACCGCTGCTCACATCGTGGCTTCCAAACGCAGCATTCGTTACCTCCGTGGATCCGCCTCTCTCGCCATCCGCTACTCCTCTGGGAACAATGTTCTCCAGGGGGTCTGTGATGCCGATCTCTCTCGTGATCAAACCACAAGTCGCTCCACCTTTGGGTATGTTTTCCTTCTCAATGGTGGACCAGTTAGCTGGCGCAGCAAGAAGCAGTCCGTGGTCGCTCTCTCCTCTACCGAAGCTGAATACATTGCCGAGAGTGAATGTACGAGAGAGGCGGTCTGTCTTCGCATGCTTCTGAGCGAGCTGGGGTTTGGCCAACTTGAACCCACGCCCATTCACTGTGACAACAAAGGAGCCATCGCTCTCTCCGAAGATCCAGTTCTCCATGATCGAACCAAGCACGTCCGTCGGCAGTATCACTACGTCCGCAACACAGTCATGGAAGGCGAGATCGTCATGCACTAATTTCCCACTGCTGATCAAACTGCTGATATCTTCACCAAAGCTCTCTCTGCCGACCGCCACGCTCATCTCTGCACTCGCATGGGCCTCCTCTCCTCTTCCTGATCTCTCTCATCCCTGCTTCTTCTCGGCTCTTCGTCTGCTGCCTCTCACTCCAACCCCTCTCTTTCCGTCCCCCCCATATGAGGCGTTGGGACGGACGGAGATGGTCATCGGTGGGGCTGTCGTGGCTTCCTGTTTCCGTGCCCCCCACATGAGGCGTTGGCACGGACGCGGGTCGCGTACGATCGCTTCCCCTGACTCTCTTGCTTCTGCTCACTTCCTCTTTGCGTCCCCTTCTCATGCGCTCTCCTGCCTGCCCCTTCTGGTTGTTCCCCTCTTCCGTCCCCCTCATATGAGGCGTTGGGACGGACGCGGGGACATCAACCCTTCTGCCCCCTCTGCGTACTCCCTCTCCCTCTCCATCTTTCTCCTCGCATCTGCGCGCTCGTCTGCTTCTCCTCCCGTGCCTCGGTCCTCACAAAACGCCAACGTCCTCCTCCACTGGCCTGTTCGAGGGGGGGGGGGGCACATCGCTCGCAACTGCAAATCTTCTCCACTTAAAACCTGTCCGGCCTTTCCTCTGTCTTCAGACCCGGGTGGGTGGGCTGCCGCTGTCAGCTCACCATTCGGGCCGGATGAGCGGGAGGTGGCCAACTCCCCCGAGTCCAGGCAGGGTGAGCTGCTCGGTCCGGTCTTTCCCCAGCCGTCGGGGCTTTGCCCGGGCTAAAAAGTTCTCACCGCCCCACTGTACACCCTGCGTCTTGTTCCTCCTGGTGTTCCGGACTCTTCCTCTTTTTTTTTCTCTCTGTCAAGGCTCGGTTGGCCCGGGGGAAGGAATTCTTTCACCGAGCATTCCCGTGCCTCGCCCTGCATTTTTTTCGCCCCCATTTTCCGGCTTTGCTCTCACGGGAGGGGGGGGGGCTTCTTCCTTTTTCCACTTATCGGCTCCAACCTCATCGGCGATGGATTGACAAAGGGGGGAATGTTGGAAAAAGGACAGCCGTCAGATCGCCTCGATCCAACGATTTACTGGGCTTGGTATAACAACAACAAAAAAGGAACCAAGAGGGTCGAGAGAGAGAGATTCGTCCTCTCTCTCTCTCGACCCTCCTGTCTATCCTACATGGCGGGGTATGGTATGGCTGTGGGCAGGCCTCTTTAGGCGTCCCACTGATCCATCCATCCGCAGCCCTACCCACTGTACTCATCCTATTGGAGCTCCGGAGAGCTGACTGGACTATGGTAATGGAAGCTCTATATTCTAGCATGATTTGGACAAACAGGGTGTGTGGCCTGGCAGACTAAGCGAGAGTGTGAGCGTGAGCTCCTCTCGACTTTGAGTCTGCTGACGTGGCAGGGGACTGGAGCACGAGGAAGATATTGCCCTTTCTAAAGATGGATCCTGTGATCACGAATCATTGCGAGGGAAGTGGAATGATCGGAACCGTTGCCGAATCGAGAAGTGTGACCATTCGGTCCTCTCGAGACAAACGCCCGAGAAAGATCAACGGGCATGGGAAGCTACCGCAGATCCGGGCGATCTCCTCCGTGGATCGCACCGAGGGCGTTGGGCATCCGCCAACCTTGGTCTGCCGATGATCGGAGGTCATCGAGCGGCGTCCGGGTGATGCTATGACTGAGAACTCGAAGACACAGGATACCGGACTATGTAAACACTTATACTTTTTCTGCTGTTAGCTAGTACAAACAGATAAGTAGCTGTAGGTTTGTATTTGCTATCACTTCGTCTGTGTGAGATCATTTTGAACAAGCTTGGCACTGTTGGAAAGCTTGTGAGACGAGTCATGTAACTGTGCCTTCAGCCCATACTCTTGAATCGCACAGTCAATGACATTACTGAGGCAAGAGTGCCTGTGTGTGTATGAGTGGTGACACGTGTCTGAGAGATCATCACCAACAATTCAGCAAAGCATCGAATTGCAGATCAATCTGAAGACTGCATCTGAAGATTCCTAAAGATTCTGTTATGTAAAATTTCAACAGTACAACCCACCAAGTGTCCGGGTCTCGACCATACAAGGAGTCTCACACATGCACATACGGTAGCACAAAGCACATCATGCACATTCCATGTAGCAAGAGGGTCTCCTCGTGGCACTGGTACAACCCACCAAGTTTCCGGATCTCAACTAACAGAGTACTATGATCCACATGCAATAACATGCATATGGTATGCGTAGGCACGTGACATGAGCCACACACCAGCTGTTGGAGCACACTCGAGGAAGAGAAAAGACCCCTTGTCATGCATCTCTTGTAACATCACAACAGGTCAAAGTCCACACAACACTCCCCTTGGGCAGAGGAACCTGACGCCGATGTACTGAATCGAGATGCTGATGTGGTACTGGCCGAAACTGATGCCAAAAACAGCCGCTCACTCCGGCAAGCGCTGACATGTATAACTCTTCTCTCTGCAATCTTGGGAAAATAATGTGTCGTCACTACACCATGAAGAAACTGCTCCTCCTGTCATGCACGAGTCTGCTTCCATCTGAAGGATGGAGCTTAGGCCACCGCCACAGTTGCCGTGTCTATACCTCACGGAGCATGGCAATGCTCAGGAGACCGCCACAATTCCCAACCCTCAGTCTCTCCTCTCTCCGTTGTACAGTGGCACATCAGGGTACGCTGGAGGACAGGGAGTGGACGAGGAGCACGCAGACGTGAATGAAGTGGCGGAACTCACCTGCAAGGCGGGATGGAGAACCCTGATGTACAAGGGTGCACCGTCACAAGGGGAGGAGGGCTGGTACACTCAGCCGGACCCGCACAGGTGGACGAAGATGAAGATGGAGCTGCTGAGGCAGGTAGAGGAACACCCGTGATGGAAAAAATGTACAAAGAGGAGCGATGATGGAGTCGTCGGAATGAGGATGGCGGAAGCTGAAGGCATGCTCACCTCTCCCTTGATAGTGTCTCCATTGGACGTCATACTCAGAGCTGGTACATGATCCTCCCCTAGGAAGGGTGTGCAAGATCCTGATAGTGGAAAGTTCATGCCGATAGTAGTAGTGCTCTCATGCGCTCATTGTCGCTCCCGTGCCGTCATCACCTCCCGCTACAACATCTCTACACGCTCTTGTAAGTCAGTGTAAGCTGCCTTGTACATGCTCAGGTGGCCCATGTCTGCCTCATGGAGGACCAACACTGCCTTACTGGATGTTGCACACACAAACTGTAGGACTCGCAAGTACAACTCCATCTGCATCTTTGCTGCTGAAGACCATGGAGCCGGTGTTGCTGCATCCTCGTAGGGGTCAACCAAACTCGCAACGTGTTAAGATGCTAGAAAATTGGATACAACTGAAGGTGACACAACTTGACTGTAGCTCGTGTCTCTCAGACAAGTAGGGATGAGCGGTCGCATGCTAAGAGAGGAGAAGGAAGACTCATCAGAGTCCGCGGAGCATGTGGAAATGTCGTTCGTGTAGGTATTGCCACTCTCATCGTCAATGTGATCATCAGGGTCATGAACCGATGAACACGCAAGGGCAGAAGTGAGCTGCTGCTAAGGAGGTGACTCCATCCACGTGGTCTGATCTACTGCACTGTCCTCAGCTGCCGGCGTATTAGATACAGCTATGCAGGACTCCGGCTCGACAACTGATCCAATGCTAGTCAAGGCAACGAGTCATCACAACTGGTGCTCACGCATCATCCCGCCAAGAAGATTGGTCGTTGTCACCCCTCGATGATGGAGTGAGGATCATCACCCGAGTGTTCCATGTGTCATGCTGCTCCTGCGGGTGTGCAGGAACCCGCAGACTCTGGGAACATGGGCAATCCCTGATGCTGAAGCTGGTCCCCCGGTATCGCCGATGACAAGGTCAAGCCTGCTGTGTCTGCTACAGCACATACCTCAGTGATCTCCCTCAATAACGCTACTCTCATGAATGCCTTCATGTCAGAAAGACCAGCCTATCCACTCTGCTCCTGTACTACGACCGTTGCCATGCTAGTGTGAGCTTGTTACATCAACTCTCCCAGAAGTCCGCAAGAGGCATCCCCGGCCGTATGGGGCTCCTCTGCCACCACCGGGCCGCCACGGGTCGGAGCCGGGAGTGGCACCGCCCAGGGACTCGGGGCCTGCACCGCTCCTGATACAATGTGCTGCTATAGAACATCTGGCTCCTGCCTTGGCGTTAAGGTTGCACATGAATCCTTGGATTCGTGAATCTGGTTAACGGATCCTGAATCCGGATTCGGATTCACGAATCCGGATCCAGGTTTTGGTCTTATTTGGGATTCGGGAATCCACAGCCGAATCCCAAGAAGGGGGAGGGGATGGGGCAGACAAAGAAATTCCTACACTTTGGTGTTCACATCCGCCGATGGGCATGCAACAAAATCCTTAAGTTCCGGAGCATCGATATGGAGTTTCGGAGATTTGAAACTCCGGAACCCCAAATGGCCGCTGCCAGGGCCGACTGGGCCCCAATCGTGTGTGTGCAAGGCTTCCTGACTTGGCATGAGTTATGCCGACCACCCACGTGTCATGCGGCATGACACGTGGGTGGTCTGACTGGTCCCTGTCATGCGAGAATCCAAAAACCATCACAGTTGCGCTGGTAGTTCAAGGAGATCTTTTTTGTATGGAGTCGAGCACTCGCACGTCCGTGAGAGTCAGTCAGGCTCGGAAGGTGGAGTTTTGTGCTTTTAGGCCTGGAATATCTTCAAGCCTTTCAGTAACACTCGGAATCCAGCCTTAAAATTGAGTGTGCGGAGTCTAGCTGCTCGAGAAGTCCACCATCAACAATATCAGTGGGATTGCACAAAAAATCACTGGTGTCAATTTCCCTATTCGCAGTATCCATCGAAGCAAGAAGAATACTACGTGGAAGTCGCCAGGTGTTATGCCCTAAAAGTGCCAATGCTGCAAGTACCTACAACTGCACCACTGCCACAATGTACATCCACGACCATAGTCAAAATGAAAAACATACATAAAGGTCGCCTCACTTGTATGGGCATTCAGATTTGAACTATGGTTGACGATTCTCGCTAACAACAGTTAGTGAGATTCCCCTATTGGATTCCGAGGATTAAAAAATATGGGTGGATTCATGAATCCGGGTCTCGGATCCACGAATCCGGATCCAGGCTTGGATTCGGACTCACGAATCCAAATCCAGTTTGAGATTCGCGAACCGGATTCGGTGTGCAGCCTTACTCGGCGTGGAAGTTGACCTCGATGACATGCATGTCTCCTGCACTGCGACCGCTGCCGGGCTAGTGTGAGCCTGCTGCACCAACTCCCCCAGAAGTGTGCAAGAGGCATCCTGGGCCCTACGGGGCTACTCTACCACCATCGGGCCACCACCAGTCGGATCGACGAGTGGCACCACCCGGGGACTAGGGGCATGCACCGCTCCTGATACAATCTGCTAATACAAAATGGCCAGCTCCTGTCCCAGCGTGGAAGTTGACCTCGATGACACACATGTCTGCACCATCACCGCCATGTCTGGATCTGACTCCATGTGAATACCGTGGCATCCGCGTCTGCATAAGGTGACTCCGCGATGCTGCTCTCAGGCGAAGGTGCTGACCCTACCGACATCGATGTGGCTGGTTGTCTTTGATAACCACTCTCCCCCTCAACAGGATGAGCAACGGTAGCCCTGGGAGCAGACACTTTGTCTGAGCTCAGTCGAACACGATGGGTCGTGTGGTGATGACGACGCGGCGCTTGAGACCAACCACCAAAAGATGAATCATCCATAGGGGGTGTGGTGGCAGAATGGACAAAAAGAATGGTAGCCTCTGGGGATGGATTGGAGGGTGAAGCGGAAGAAGAATCCTGGGGAGATGCGGAAGATGAAGATAGAGAAAAAGGCAAGAAAGCCGTCGACGGACTCGTGGAAGCAGCAGACTTGGTGGCGACAAGGTTACATAGCTACTTCATCATCCACTTCAGGCTCAAGATCTCGGCGAGCATGATGGCTAGAGGTGCGGTGAGTGGACCCTCCGACTCCGGCAGATCCTCATCCTTTGGAGGACGTGTACTCTCACGAGACCGAAGCCAAGGCGGATGTCAGCCTTGAGGGCGTGCCCAGCATCGACGCCAACCATGTCATCCATCACCACGATAGTAGCAGGCGAATGCACAAGATGCCTGCTACCATGTCGGCAAACTCATGTCGAGCGCCTGACAATGGGGGGTGCGAAGAGCACCTACTGCCGACGGTTAAGCACCAAGCCCCGGGAGACTGTGACACTGTCGGACACCGTCACTGTGACGAGTTGCAGTGCCAAGGTCAACAATCGTAACCTGACCGGATGAGCTGCAATGCCATAGAACGTCCAGAGAAGCGTGCAGCTAACCGGCCGCTACTGCTGCTGCTACCAATCCTCAACCTGCACTCGCTTTGACTTGTGCCACCACCGAAGGTGCTGCTGAAGGTGCGACAATTCGTGTCGCTGCTGCGGACATGATCATGACAAAAGCTGCTATGGTGACAAGAGGTGGGCGGCTGCAGTTTGAGCTGCAACTCCGCTGGTGAGGGGAGAAGCTGTTCCTTATGAAACCATAGAACGGAGGTTTCTCGAGGCACCATAATAGTCAACCGTGTGCCCGGGGCTTGACCGACGAGAAAATATGCAATATACCCCATACACACCCAGGCTATACGGTGACACACTGGCATTTCCCGCGAGCCAGGCTAGGCAAGTTTAGGCCTCACGAGACGTCAGGACATGTTACGGGACGTCTGGGTCTCCTCCACATGCAAGCTATACACGTCTGACAGATGTCAACAAGGGCTCAGCCAATCAGTTCTGGGTCTCCCGAGGAACCGATACAAATCACGGTGTGCCCGGTCTTGACCGTAGAGGGAATGCACAACCTGCCAGTATCAATATGTGTCTCACCATCGTGGGGTCTCCTAGGGCACTGGCACAGACCACCAAGTGCCGGGGTCTGAACCACCAAGTAAAGTCTCCCAGCTCCCGACAAACCAACCAGGCTGCTGGAACGCATAGGCCACATTTCTCTGGCACTCTCGTAGATACTGGAGAAGTCTCAGGACGCTCTAGAGGCCCTTCGTGTCATCATGTTCTCCTGTACTCTGTACCACCAACGTGGGGGAAACGGGTAATCCAACTCCGTCGCTCGTGACGGGTGGAAGCCAAATAAACCAACACTTTCTTGGGTGCAAACGCCGGGTGGGAGCCAGCTGTCGAGGAAAAAAAGGACAGTGGGGACTGCCGTACCCAAAAGAGGAAGACAGTCTAGCGACTTCCCATGGATTTTCCCACGACAGAATCCACCAGAGAATTCGTGCAAGAAAGGAGGAAGAAAAAAGAGAAAAAAAAAAAACCCAAAAAATGCCCAAAAAGAAAAGGGGGCGACCACTTCACCCGAAAGAAGGGGACATTCGAGTAACTCTTGGGTGAGGGGTCACTTGACAAATCACCAGAGAATTTGGTGAGAGGGATAAGAAGGACCAAAAAAAAACACCAGGCTTCTGGTATTGTTTGAGGAATATGAGAACGATGATGCGGAACAAAGCGCCGGCTCTCTTTGCTTTCTACTATTGTGGTGGTGGGTGTCACGGATGGCGTAGATGCTGGCAGCGCACTTCGGGCCAGCACCCGCTTTGGCTTTGACCACGTGATCCTTTCCGCCCTCCACATCATTCGGACCTGTCTCATACGGCGGCCCCCCTCACCGGAGCTATGGCCATACTGTACGGCGAGCTACAGGGTCTGAAGTTAATGGTAAAGGACCTTAACAATCGATTTTTTGCTGGTCGTGCTGACATCACATCTCCGCTTTTGACCACCTCTTCTACCACGTCACAGTCCTCTGCAGATAAGTCCTCTCAGCCACTGTCAGACTTTCCATCAGAGGGTGCAACCATCCTTTCCATCTTACGGTCCTCTGCCGGTATGGATCCTACACGAGACTACTTTTCTTCTACCATTCACTCTCATCGACCTTGTGCTAGAGGTGGCAGCTCCCTTAGAAAAAGAAGAAAGAGGGAGGAAACCGTCACATAGTTTCCTCTGGCGGGTGGCTATGAGCTACAGGTGAGAAGCAGCAGCAGCAACAACCTCCTATGCAGGAACCTCAACAGCAACATCCTCAGCAGAAGCCGCAGCAAGAGCCTTAGCAACAGCGAGTAGCATTTGCAGTAGCAGCACTGCAGCAGCAGGAGCAGCAATGGCTGCTGCTACAATAGCAGTAGGAGCAACACGGCAGCAACACCTACAGCAGCAGCAGTACCAACTGTAGGCAGCAGCGTGGACGGCGGCACGTAGTAACAGCAGCAGCCTCCGCAGCTGCCGTAGCAGCTACAGTAGTAGCGCGCATCAGCTCCTCCTCCTGCCACCCATCAGCACCTGGTCATGTATCCGGAAATTGTTGTCTCGCTGATGCAGTGATGCCTGCTCCTACCATTTATGGTTATCATCCCAAAAAATACACATGGTATAGAGTGTACATACTAAACGCATAACTTTGGAAGTTTCATGGTACCTTCATGGAAATTGCAACACAACTTAACTTATGACGTCTGTTCACGGACATGCAAGTGTATTTGAATGCTTGAAGACAGTAAACGTCGTAGAAGGTTTGCCAAAAAAAATAAAACACATAATACAATCCATGGTTAACTGCTTTATAGCCTCACTTACCGTTCTCTGTAAACGACATACATTTGTACTTATACATGAAAGGTGTCAGAACTGCAATGTGTGACAGTGCCTTTTCCTGTACCCAAAACGTAAACGATTCAGAATCCCCCCGAAGTCACATTCGAGGGGTTTGGACTTCATTTCTTTGCTTTTCCGGGCTCCTGCCGGGCCCCGCGGTAGCGAGGCCCAGCAGGTTCCCATCTATTGTAGGGGGGTTTTTGGACCCTACATTCTAACCATTCACAAAACTCCACAAGTGTATAATCTTGTACGTTGCACGATACACGCCCCGTTTTTAGCTGAAATACACTTACGACGGTGGGGAGAGGGGGAGACGACGCGATAACCAATCCGACGTTGTCTTGTTTCACTATCGGAAAAATCTCTCGGAACAATCTATTTTCAACAATCGGCGGTGAGTACGCAAAAATATTTCATCGTACCCGTTTACAAAACCCGGCTCGTTTGATCGTGATCGTCGATAACCTTACATCGACGATTCGCGAGTTTCGGCAAGAGATTATCCCCCAGTACATTAGTGTTTTTTTTTTCTTCAACCACATAATCTGGATACACTGACCAGATACACTTCACAGATATACTCTAACCTTTTGGGGGGAGGGGCAGCCGGAGATCAAGCCCCCCCCC
>SZWC01002469.1:91660-115774 GCA_023375785.1 Penium margaritaceum | reverse complement strand
GTCCTCCTGTGGTTGAGAAGTAATGACGACTCCCGAGGGTGGATGTCATTGGAGACATTCATATTGGATCTATGATGAAGGATTGTAGGGGCCAGTAGGGGGCCCGTAGAAGGAGGGCCCCCCAAACAAGGGGGGGCACCCCCAAGGGTAAGATGGCAGGAACAGAGCAACGGTGGTGCTGTAGGCGGCGGCTACAAATAGTGGGCTGGGACTGGCAGGGAGGGTCGATGTAGAGGCACGAGTGGAGGTACCACTAACACCGGAAGACCGTGCCCAGTGGGCATGCATGGTGGAGGCAATGCACGCATCACCGGGAGGAGCAAGGCACTTTCGGATAGCACTCCCAAGAGCGCCAAAGTTCCAGCACGTAACTTTGCCAGAGGAGGAGGACAAAGACAAGGAGCTGGTGGGGTGTTTACCTCTACCAGGTCCACCTTGCCCACCAGGTGATCCCCACCTGAAGAGCTGCCTTTACCTTTCCGCAACCCCGACCAGCACCCTAAGTAGCCAAAGAGGTGGCTGTTGTGGGAGAGGAAGAGGAGAAGGCTTCTAAGGAGGCAGTGGGGAAGGGGCATTCAATTGAGTGTGTGCGACAACAGCACGGTGGACGTGTTTGTTCTGCAGAACGCTCCACTATTCGGTGAGGCGTTATGCCATGAATTCCCAAAGGGGGCCAATGCCACGAGGAGCGTTAGCGAGAACGGGTTCATCAGCGAGGCGGACGAGCTCAGAAAACATAACCTCTCTGAAGATGCCAGAAGGCTCGCGGATGACGCCATTAAAGAAGGAGAGAATGGTTGGGAGCTGTCCGGGGGCTGCCTTACCAAGATCATGCTGAAGACGGAAGCTGCAAGCCCAGTAGGCAGTGGCTGTCTCATCAGCATGCATGGAGAGCATGTTGAATTGAACAGTGAGCACGCTCTGAGCTACGTGTTCCATCCCTGTGGTGTGGCGCTTGATGAGTGCATAGGCAGCGGCTCATTGAGCAGGCGTGTGACGTGTGGTATGAGCATTGTAGGACCAAATCTCATCAGTGCGATCGTCTTTTCCTCAGCCAATTAGTGCACGAATAACTCTGGCTGCTTTTGAGTGCAGCAAGGTTGGATCAACAGCAAACTCTTAGGACTAGGAGTGGTTGTGGCAGTAGAGGACCAGATGCAGCTGAGCTACGTGTAGGACATGGCTGCCCTATGTCTCACTTGAGCGCAGATGAAAGCCACGACCGTCAACCCCACCGGCCGTTGGTCGGTGTCGGTACGGGCGAGGGGTAGTTCAGCAAGGCCGGGTCTGTAGTGGCTGCTCAGAACTGGACATTGTCGTAGCAGCAGAGGACCAAATGCAGCTGAGCCATGTGTCGGACGCAGCTGTCCTGTGTCTTGGTCAAACAGAGATGAAGACCACGAACGTTACCCACACCAGCCGTCGGCCGGTGTCGGTACGGGCAAGAGGTAGTGCAGCACACCCTGCTACTATTCTTTTAGTGGTGTCGCTATAACTGCTTCGGATGGCAGCTGCAATTGACCCGATGCCTAGCACCTACATGGACTGCCACTGCTGTTGAAATGATGTCCCAGGCCAGCAAGAGTGCTGGATGAGGGTACAGGAGCGGAAAGAACATTGCTACAACAGTGCAATGGTGTCGCTACTGTCTACTCATCGACGTGGTTCCAATGTTGATGTAAGGTCTCATGCGAGCAAGATTGCTGGATGAGGATGGCAGCGCAGAAAGAGATTTGCTGCTATGGGGTGGAGATGTTGGTGCTGCCAAGTCTGTGGCATGGTTATAGGCCCAAAGATACGGCGGCGACCAATATGGAGTGAGTAGTTACAGCTAAAGATGACCTTTTGGTGCAGCTGTAGAGGAAAGCGGGAAAGTGCTTGTTGTGACAAGCGTACGTGAAGGCAAGGCAAGAGAGCCACTGCGGATGTCACAACATGCACCTAGCTTGCGGACCCGGTCCAGGATCAAGTGCGAGAGAAACAGCGTGAGGAGCGTGAGCCTCCCATGCTCTGATACCAATAGGTGGTGATTCTTGCTAGCATAGCCTAGTTGCATGCAAGGCCATGGAATCGAGCAAGAAAAGTTCTCAGTTACATAGAGACTAACTGGAGGGAACAGCAGGCAAGTCGCATGGTAGCGAAGTCATGCAGGCCGGTTGACCGGGCCATCTACGTAAGGCAATTGACGTGGGGCCCGGACGCAACCCAGGGATCGAACGTGACAGTGAAGAGATTCTGCTTCTGGTGGTTTCTCGCATGCCGGGATAACCCGGTCCTGTGGTCACGAGGGATCAGCAACCTAGTATCACCTATTTGTTGTATGCATGATGGAAAGCTCTCAAACCACATCGACCACCAGCGTATGTGGATGCATGCTCTCTTATGCTATGTGTGCTCCATGTCATGCTACGAGAACACCAAGCATGTCAACTTTGATCACTACAGTCAAGCTCTCAAAATATTGAGAAAGGGTACAGTGGTTGCCGCTTGTGCACTTGGCTGAAGAACCAGCACCTCGTGCTCCATGATGTGTACACTGGCGTCACACCTAAGATCTTTGATCCAAGTCAATCACCTGCAGTGATAGTTTGTATGTGTGTTCCAATAGAGTCAAGAGGTCACTTGTGTGCTTGTAATACATCCAAAAACAACAAAATTCTTGTGTATACCAATGCATCATCTTGCATATTTTAGTGCTATGTTGGGCGCTTGTGCTCAGACGTAATACTCCATGAAGCTGCATAATGCTGCTTTATTTCAATGGCACATGCATTGTGCCAAACTCTAGAGGGATAGCTCCACCTCCATTGTGGACAAGCACCCTACGGTAGCAAGAAAGATCATTACTTGCTCGTGGTGTGATGTGAGCTGACCCTGTTTGTTCATACAGTTGACTAAGACTACTTGTTCGTATCCATGATTGTGCAAATCCTTCATGAAGTTCCAACTGTTGTGACGTGAGCCGTCCCCGTCTGTCCATAAAATTTACTGTGACCACCGGGCCGTGTCGACGTTCGTGCAGATCCCTGATGCGAACCCAGCTGGCACCGACGGGTGGTGGCTCTACCCACCAACAGCTGCTAGCCAGCTGCCATGGTGTCCCTGGTGCTTGTTAGGGTGCTTGGCAGTTTTTTTGTAGTCGCTAGAGTTTTCTCGTTGGACTAGCTCTTGAGCCCAATTTGCATTTTACATTGTGTGTCCAAAGATCAATGCCGGACGTGTGCACGTCCAGTTGCAGCATCCGGCTCAAGGTTTTGCATCTCTAGGTTCAAATGGTACAGCATTTGGATCCTTGTGCAAAGAGTTATGGCCAAAACAATGATTTTGGGCCAGATTTAGGAAAAACTGATACTGTCGCATGTCTTACCCGCCATGCACCAAGGCAGGTTTTTATGCTGTATGTATGTCATTCTTTATCTATATTTCTGCATTACCAAGCCATTGAAGCTTATGGCACTTTGCGTGTCTCTCTAGCATGACCCTTGCTATTTATTGCACCTGCCTTCAGCTGACAAGGTTGTGTCGTCACGTTTGCAGCAAGGCTGGAAAACGTCCAAGCAGTTTCTCATGGTATCAAAGCGGCGAGACCTTTCTTGCTGAGCTGTGCTGCATGGACGCAACATTGGTAGTAACTGTGAGAGTCACCAGAGCAGCCATATCTGGGGAGCCGTCGAAGCAGAAGTTGACAGAAGTCGCCCAATGTCAGCAGCAGCAACATTACAGCACAAGCGCTAAAGCAGAAGAGGTAATGAAAAGCTATAGTAGGCACAGAGAAACAGCTATAGCACCAAGTAACAGCACCATCCTGTCTGGTTACGGCCCATGACAAAAAAAGAGAGAGAAACAGCTCCCAGTAGCAGCTTGTAGTGATGGTTGTGAACAGCAGCAGCGCATAGCGACAACTATGAGTAGCAGCAGTGTGCAGTAGCAATAGCAGTCATCAGTGGCAGTGGCAGCGAGCAACATCGGCAGCAATCAGCAGCAATGGTAGCAACAGCCGCAGGCAGCAGCAGTAGCGCGGCGGCAGCAGCAAAAACATTGCAGTTTCTATAGAGCCACCAGCAACAACAACAGGAGCAATATTACAATACTAAAGTAGCAGCAACAGCAGCCGTAACGTTAGAAGTGCTGTGGTAGTAGCAGTTACAGATGCTATGTTGTACAGCACTAATGTACGGCAGTGCTGTGCAGTAACTTAATTGCGCAACTCCATAGCTTCACAAGAGGGTGACGAGGTCACCCCGTCCTTTTTTTTCCTTTTTGACACGGAATCCGTGTCATTAAAGAAAATTTCACTGTCGTAAAATACGTCAAAATAAAAAAACACTAGCGTAAAGTATGTTGGCGTTAAAAAAGGCTGACGTTATCATTAGCAATGCTGATGTTAGCAATTTTTGGGTCAAAACGTCATGTGTTGGCAGCGTCTCAAAGAGACACGTCCTCTTCTTCCTCTTTGAGCATCATGAGTCCATGGTTGTAGTCACTTACGATTGACGAGCTTCGTCAGAAGGAGGATGAGATGCGAGGCTAGCACATGCCTTAGAGCGACGCGGTGCACGATATCGCGCACGGCGATATCGTGCACTGCGTCGCAGTCCCCCCCCCCCTCGCACCTGCCATGCCCACTGCTCCTGCTTTCTCTCACTCATCTTCCGCTGTGCCCTCCAGCCCATCATAGCTGGTCATCCCAAGCCCGGCCACACTCATCACGTGCCGCTCCGCGGGTTGCGCTTTGGACAAGAAATCCGCAAGCATGTTGTGCGTGCTGCAGTGCTGCAACACCACCTGCCCCTTTTCAACCAAGTCCCGTGCGTAGTGATAACGTACGTCAATGTGCTTCGTCCTCTTGTGTTGTGTCGGGTTGTTGGTCAGCGAGATGGAGCCGGTGTTATCCTCTTGCACCACTGTAGGCTCATGCTACGGCACGTCCAGCTCACCTAGCAACCTGTAGAGCCACACCTCCTCCTTGACCGCCTCGGCCAACGCGATATGCTCTGCTTCCACTGTGGAGGTGGCGACACAATCTTGCTTCCTGCTGTACCATGAGACCGCTACACCAGCGAGGAGGAACATGTAGCCAGATGTGGACTTGTACTTGTCCACATTGTCAGCGTAGTCTGCGTCCGTATAGCAGACCAGTCGCAAGGGGTCCGCCCGTCCCTTTCCGTCGAACCTCAGGCGTGCGAGCCACGTCTCCTGTAGGTAGCGGAGGATGCACTTGACCGCCTGCCAGTATAGTGTCCCTGGATCGGCCACGTATCTACTCACTAGGCCCACTACGTTGGCCAGGTCCGGTCAAGTCGCGTACATGAGACTTTCCACCACCATTTGGTAGGGCACCCTTGCCGTATCCTCCCGCTCTTCTTTTGTTTGCGGCGCCATTGCCACACTTAGTTCACACGTTGTGGAGACATGACTGCACACTGGTCTGCAGTTCTCCATGTCGTACCGCTTCAGCACCTCGGCCACGTATTTGGCCTGTCCCAGCTCAAGCGTGTGCGCTCGCCCTCCGGTTCTGCGTAAATAGAGTTCTTTCGGAACAAGGTAATTATTGGTAATGATTTTGTGGAAATTTTCTATCTATTGTGCCACGCTAGACTATTGAAACAAGCGTTGGAGCTAGTACAATGCATTAAATTTCTCATTAATGCTTCTGAAGTTGGTAATTATCGTGTGTGCAAAGTCCGCCTTGTTTTCTGGCGGAGTGAGAGAGTCGTGCCACATTAGATGGATCTGCTCAAGTGGTAGAACGCTTGTAGTAGATAATGTGAGAGCGGTTGCATGAGCCATTGATCCAGCTCCCCCGGTCTCTAACTGCCGTTGGATGGTCTTTAGATCAAACCATTAACTCAAAGCCACACAAAAGCTAGGTAGTGAGTTCATTTGTTTTCTGGTTGTTGTTCACCCCAGCAGCGGTGAAGTACACCTCTAAACTCATCAGCCACATCCAAATTGTCGGTCTTGTGGATTTCACAGAATTGAACGGCCCGGGAAGTGCCGTTCGAATTTCTGGCTTGCTCAAGTGTTGTATGTTCCTCCCAACAAGCACCAATTCCCCTGCGTGCACATTCGAGCATATGGTTACTTATGCTCTCGGTTCTTGACAGCTTCTTGTACAGGTCTTTATTGCTGCTATCTTGTTGACTGGTGCCTCCCACCGTGCCAGGTGTCATCCCGACTCGCAACAACGGAGGCGGGGGGGGGGTCCTCGTTCTCCCCACTCATTTCAATCGTTGTGCACTCTGTCCAAAGTTAAAGAAAGAAGCACCCATTATCCATGTTTAATGACTTGGCTCCAATACCCACTTTTCATGCGGGCCGGAGGCAGGACTGGACATCGCGAACAGACCCCAAGTGGAAGAATTGTCTTCATTGAAAACGTGGAGCAGCTATCTGGCTACATGGCATGCCACGGTGTCAGTTTTTACCCTAGCAGCGGTGGACCATTGATAGGCGCGGATGACATTGTCCATTCTCCATTAAATTGCAAACAAGTTTGTGCTGACTGTACGAACGGGTGCCATTGATGTCCTGGCATTGAATACCCAGATCCACGGTTCGTAAACCAATCACAGTTCACCACATATGTCGCTTCTCTACCGTCACTCGCGAGCCATGCACAATGTAACGCACGTTTAAGTTAGACTACCATTTGGCAGTGGTTTGCACAATGAAATTGGGTCACGTTGATACACGAGTTGAAGTTTTGAACCGGTATAATATATTGGTTCGCACTGTGGTCGGGCATACTTACAAGTACATAAATGCATCTTGCGCTTAGTTCCACTTCGTTCAACTAGCAACAACTTGTCATGTGGCGTCGATCCGGCATCCATGTCTTGGACGACGTGTCAAAGAGGGGTGGAAGAACGGCGATGAACATCGTGAGTGGGGTGCTACATGTTACAGAGACCCTTCCGTCGTCCACCGGGCATGGGTCGCACTAAGGAAGAATGGGATTGTAACGTGGCTCGTACCAGGAGGTACGGAATCCGCCATCCGCCGGAGGCCACATCCTCAGTGACACCTGAACAGATGGCATGGCTGTTGGTGTGGCCATTGTTCAGTCCGAGACCATCAAACTGCCCACACCCATGGCAGCCATGGATCTCGTCCGAGCCACACTGTCCATACGGATGTAACGGTACCTAGTGCACGTGCAAATATCGTGCTGGTGAAGGAATGTATAGGCGTAGTCCACATTTTCGTACACCATACCAACCATGGGTTGTATGCCGTATGCACATGATGAGGTTCATAACGGTCGTACAAACAGCGAAGCCGTGACATGGGCGAATGTTGACAAGGCACTCCACTGGGATGATGTTGGGGCATGGGGAAGCCAACGTACCATAACCAGCACGGCGGTTCTCACTCCCTAGCAGGAAATTGAGGCATGGACTACGATGAAGGCTTGATGGGACTTTTTTGTTGCAACCGATGGCTTGCCCACTTGGGTGAAAAACCGATGTGAACCTGAGACTATGTACTGGATACTTGAATTTTGCATACCTACTCCTCGTCCACCCAACACCTCTGGGCAGTGGAAGCCCTGGCCTTGAAACACTAGCTCACTCTGATTGTTGGTGGATATTTTAGTCATGTTTGTCAAGTTTCTTCATCAACCTATCCATTGTACTTCTGAACATTGTGTTCTGTTTTGTGCACACTATTGCCAATGGTGTGGACATTGCAAGAACCCTCAGTATACTAAGTAATCATACAATATGGGTGTTTCAAGTATTGCACGCACTGTTGTTAACTGCACAGGATACGGGAGGCAGGTTTCTTAACATTTTTTATCAAGCAACCCATTGTCACTTGGACACAATGTTATATCTTCTAAACAATGTTTCCTGAGCTGTACAATCTTATGACATTGCACTGGAGATGGCACTAATATTAACTTTAGTGGTGGCGCTCCAGTCTTGACACAAACATTAGTCATTCAAAATTCACGTCACAATTGCCTTTGTGGCATGATGTGCAATGTGAAGAAAAGAATTTCTAAGGTCTACACATGAGATTGAACACCAATATACCGTTTTTCATTCACCTTGGAACACATCATCGCTGATTAACATATTACTGTATGCTTCATTTGACAATAAAAAGAACATAGGGGTCAAGTACCCGTGGCTAATCCACCTCTGTACGTACACGGGTAGGCCATGCACGTAGAAAATGACCTCGCATGCAACATACTCTGAATCACTAGAGAAGTCACAAACAAAAAATTACTCCTCCCCAAAGGGGGATGCACAATGCCCACAACAGGGATTAGCCACGTGTGATCTGGCCACTGGGTCCGCGGCATCATGCACACTAAGTGTGCCTAGGTGCAGTGCTGTCTCCAGCACTGGGGTGTCACTGGTAACTTGTGCCCCCACAGGTTGCTTGAAATGTTGCTTCCATAGGAGGTTTTTCTTCTTTCTCTCCCTCCTTGCACCACAAATGAAGGTTTGTGGCCCAACCTGTACATACATGAAAAGAAAGGATGTTAGAAAGCATGTCCATGACATGTAAAACATGTAACTAAAGATGTTAGAAAACGTAAACACGCATGTCCCTGGGGATGTAAACAAGGCTTATCATGGCACTCAACCAGAGCACTGTCAAGCACGGTGACGGCGCTTGGGCGCGGCATTGTCCTCACCTGATATGTTGAAGGGAGACTCCCAGTCCCCCCCCCCCCCCCCCCCCCCCNAGGCTTATCATGGCACTCAACCAGAGCACTGTCAAGCACGGTGACGGCGCTTGGGCGCGGCATTGTCCTCACCTGATATGTTGAAGGGAGACTCCCAGTCCCCCCCCCCCCCACCCGAAGATTCCCACTCCTCTTCCAACTTTGTGTCACTGTAATCCTCAGAATCTGAGCTCTCACACCGGGATGATTCATATGAGGCTTCCACATCACATTGATTTTCCACCTGCAATGTCATGATGACAACAGCGTCTACACCCTCTGTCTCATCTTCTCCTTCACCACTTGCTCCAAAAAGGTTTGTACGACCATGCCCTCTGCTGCCTGCCCCACTGCTCCTCCGCCTGCACCACTGTCTGCAGTACCGTCAGAGCCGCCGACACATCTGGCACGTCGTGCAGCACCATGAGCTGTTCCACGTCCACGTGCACAAAGCACGCCCTCCCCAGCAGTGCCCACAGCACCACCACCTCTTACAGTACAACTGTCTGAAGCACCGCCTGCCACGTTTTCTACAGCACTGCATAGAATCCCACCTGTCACGCCCTCTGACCCTGCACCAGCAGCGCCATTATCTGTCCCATCGTCAGCACCATCAGAACCTGTCCCGGGTGCACTAGCACTTGCAACTAGCTCAACTGCCGGTGGGTCCCGTGCACTGCCATTAACAGCAAGCTCTCTAGCATGCACGGCACTGAGATTGGCCGGTAAGAGGGCTGGCGGGTTCTTGCACAAGCACAGGGGGGGGTCCTTCTGGCCGCACTTGGAGCAGATGCTCTTACGTTTGCCATGAGTCACCCTGTCCATGCGCTTGGATCGTGGTCGACCATGGGAGCGCTTCGCACCCGGCTGCCCCCCCCACGCTGGGCATACTACAGCTCCCGGAGGTTGACTCCTGGCATGGATGACCTGTACGTCTGGCGCCATGTCATCTAAGTCAGATGCATGTCTGGGTACAGCTGCAGGTTGACACCTTTGTCTAGCATCAGCGCCACGGCGTGCTGGCACGGATACCCGTACTCTGTCCACTGCCCGCACGAACACTTTTTTGCGTTGACATCGGCTTCCTGACCTGCAAGGCTCTTGGGGCCAGTGACACTGCCCATGAAGCCACCGTGGCTGGGCACCCAATACTCGTTGGCGTATTCGGTGTAGTGGTGTAGCTTGGCGTCCACCACAGGAGCGTACTGGGTCTCGCAGTAGTGTGATGCACGCTGGCGCTCCACAAAGAGCCTCAGCACAATCTAGTAGATCTGTGCAAAGTAATAAAATGGGTACAAGTGCCTAATGTCCATGAGACAGACGTTGAGAGGCTCCATCATGTTTGATGTCACATGTCCCACCACGCAGTACAGGACACTTGAGGTGAGTCCACTATTCCCACGGGAGTCGAGGCTCCCAGTCTCCACCAAACAGGTACTTATAGCCCTTGTCCGAGGTTTGCGAGAACTCATCACGTGCGCGGTCGAACTCATTGTGCATGAAGGCGCATGCCAGCCTCCACATGATGTCTACTGCTGCGGTATCGGCCACTGACTTGACATTATCGCGTAGATGTTGCCCGCAGTAGGTGTGAAAGGTGCCAGGCAACCAACGGTTCACGACAGCAATGAGTCTTGTGTCCCTGTTGCTGATGACCACGGTCCCGTTGTGTCGAGCTGTTAGGTACGCCTCTGCAAGATGCTGGTAAAACCAGTTTCTGTTCTCCTTGTCCTCTTGTGGACATACTTCCCACGCCATTAAGACTGCACACGGTTTCTACCCACAGAGATTCAGAGGGGTCTGGATCCGTGCGACGGGTCCTCTACCTGGATCGGGAACCGGGGTAACGGATCCTTGGATTCACAAATCCTTGTATTCACGGATCTTGGATCCGGATCTGGGGACTCATGTACCATTCATGGCATATTTTCACTAACCATGAGTTTGACAGTTTTTTTCAATCTGTCTACTGAGGGCATGAATGGTGATACTTTACTTCTTCCCACTTGTTGTACATTCACACGTATTCATGGAAAACATTCAGACACACATATTCATGGAAGAATGGTGTCAATGATGCACACCAGTGAACTGTCTTCAACATGTCATCATGTCCCTAATGCTGAGTCTAAGACTCAGCATGTTCAGGTCTCCCACTCCCACTTTTACCTACACCATCATATTCCTTCCCATCTGCACCCTCATATTCACCATCATCTTCACCCTCTTCTTCCAACTCTTCCTCAAGAGCCAGATCACCATAACGACGTGCATTCACCAATGCCTCCTCCGCTACCAACTCCGGTGCTACCTCTCTGCTAGGTCCTACGGGGAAGTTCACCAGGATTGGATCGTTGATCCATGACTTTGGCAACATGAGGTTCTCTACTGTGAGGTCTACGAGAGACTGCCTGAAGTCAGTGATGATGTGGCGGCAGAGAGAAAAAGCCTTTCGGAGGGCGTGCTAGTGCCTGGAACTGCTAGGAGGTCCAGTACTGCAAGGTGGAATATCAGGTACTTCTTCTTGTACTTGTGCAAGTACATTAGGATCTTGCACTTCTGAGGCTTCTTCTCATCCTTCGCTCAGGTGTCCACCTCCACCTCCAAACTGGAGGGTGCAGCCTGTGAGTTGGTTACTATGCTTGGCTCCGCAAACATGTCGGTGCCTACGTCTTCCAGTGCGGCCTCCATGACGTCCGGCTCAGAATGGTTCCTTGAGCTGTAACGTGGCTGTGGGGTGTTGACCGTGCCGGGTGTTGTCACTGCTACAGTAAAAATGGAACTTAGGTTAGTCTCTGGCACAAACAGAAGCGTTGTCTCAAACATGACTAGACAGAAATGTGGTTTACCTAATGCTGGAACTGTTGTAGTTGTGGATGCAGCAGCACCAGAGTCTGTGTGGTTTTGATTCTGGAGCTGCTATAGACTGTTGGCACTGCTGGCTGCAGCCACGGCTGTGACAGCATCCTCTGCAACCTTGCACAACTCCACTCGCAAGTAGTACGGTGTTAGCAACTCCACCACCCTCACGTGTAGCTCTGCTGGGTTGGTGATGCCGACCTTGGGATGCATGTTTGCGTAGAAACACAGGCGGAACCGAGGGTCGAGGGCGGTTGCCAACACGTGGCGCTCGGTGCACAACTTTGCGTACTTGTCCAGCTTGGCGATGCTGGACATCATGCCCTCCTTCAGCTCGACCAACAGTAGTTCCTTGCAGTCCAGACAGCCAACTTTTCCTCGGTGCTTGCTCTTGCGCTTTTCTGCCACGGCTTTCACGACCCAGCTCTACATCTTGTGGAGGAGGGAACAATAGAAGGGAATGACAAGGGAGAGGGTGGGATAGGAAAACTCGGATATTGTTAATTCCTATGTGCATATATTGCTTGTGGCCGTGAGTGCGCAGGACACGTTGGTCCCGGGAGTGGAGGCGACGCATCCTGAGCGTACGACATCCCGATGTTCGCGCTCGTGCATGCTCATCTCCACCCTGGCCACGTGTCCTGTTGACTCCCTCTACTTGGCTGCTCACTTGGCTGACCTATCGTAGAAGCATTTTTCTGAAACCTCTTTGAGACCTAGATTAGTCCCTCCGCTGGAGATATGTTTGGAGACAACTATAGGCTTGTCTGCACTTTGTTTTTGCTAATATACCCCGGGGTTTCCGAGTTCGGAACCCCAAAGTCGAGGGTGTGTGCGAGGGCTTTGCCCTCACACTTCGCAGTGGGCCGGCGAGCTTCGCTCGCCGGCCGCTGGGTGAGGATCGACTAGCGGTCCTCACCCGTAAGAGGGGGTACTTCTCTTACTCCCACACTTGTGTTTGAAATCCATGGCCCCCCCACGTTTTTTGCCCCAGCTTACTCTCTAGTGGACCATTTACCATGAAACAAGTTCCAAAACGTTCCTTAGACGACTCTTATGGTATCAGGGCAGGTTCGCGGGCCTGAAAAGGACAAGACGGAGGGGCGGATCTCGAAGTAGTGGGCGGCCAGATTTGCGCACGTAGAGGACCACATGCGTCTGGAGCCGACAGCAGTTCCGCGACGGGTATAGGGGCATCGAACACGCATCTTGGACGCCCCACAGACAGCGCATGAGGCGCTGAGGGGGCGGAGCCGTTTGCAATTCGTTTGGTGGCCATGGGACGGCGGCACCAACCTCCTAGACACCCCAAGGGTCACCCAAACAGGGAGGGACCGCTCAAGTGGGGTGGGAAAGGGAAAGGGAAGGGAGCGGGGGTTGGTTGCAGGTACCCAAGCAGTCCTACTGGTGGTTTTCCAGAGCCTAAGGCTCTCGACCGAAAACTGGGCCCAAAGTGGGCCCGGCGAATTGCTGCCGATTTTTTCTTGATCGGCAGGAGGGTCATCTAGTCAAGACCAGCACCCTCAGCAGTGAGAATGTCGAACGCCGGAGGTAGTGTGGCTGGTGGGAGGGTCGATGGGGCTCAAGGAGGAGATGGAGGTGAACCCTCGGCCATGACCCTCACGGCCGCCGCGATGGCACAATTGGGTTTAGGATCTAAGGACCTGTCACCGCCACAGCTGGGACAAGGGACTTCCTAGCCTGGAAGGACTTGTTCCTTGACTGGTCCGCCGAGCATGGCTTGGAGGTCTACTATCTCCAGCCAGCTCCCGATACTGCTGAAGCACAAATCCTACTTCCCGCATTTAATGCACTCCGCCGCGCGCTTCCGGACTCGCAGTCATACGCCATACGCGAGTACCGCTTTGGGGACAAGGGAGCGGATCCTGCCGACTCCCGCACGGGGGACCCTCGACCGCATGAGGCATGGAAGCATTTGACCACTCGGCAGGAGGAACAGGGCATGACCCTCGTCGTGACCCTGCGAGACAAGTTGCGTAACCTCTTCCCCAAGCCTGGAGCACCCATAGCAGAATATTGGGATGATGCCATGGACATTCGGCGCCGTCTACTTGGGCTCGGCGCGGCATGCTCTATCCTGGAGTGGTTGGATCTCGTGCTACTACATCTAGGCGAGCAGTACAAGGACTTCCTCCGTGACGTCTTCCGCCGCCATCCGGTGGTGGAGATCGAGGGTATTGATCTCTCCGTCATCTTTGCCCAACTCCGCAACTACGAAGATGTGCTCAGAGGGGAAGCCCGCGATGCAGGGGGTGTCCCGACAGCATACATGCATCAGAGTTCCCCGACTGGTGTAGCTCCTTCCACCCATCTGACACACACACAAAGTGGGGGCAATGGTTCAGGAGGAAGAGGCACCTCAGGCGGTGGTGGTGGTGGCCGAGGGCGTGGAACTAGCAGTGGTGGCCGCGGATCTCAGAGGTGCAGTTTTTGCAACCAGGCAGGGCACTTCTGGCGTCGGTGCCCCACACTGCAGCGGCAGATGATGGAGAGGCAGCAGCAGCAGCAACCGCAGCATCGTCAGTGGCAGCAGCCGCAGCAGCAACACCAGCAACGCCAGTGGTCCCAGCAGCAGCAGCAGCAGCAATCACACTATCCAACGGCCAGCTGGAGTGGACCACATAGTGCAGGACACGGTGCTACCCCATCTGCATTGGTCCCCTTTGGTGCGGCAACGTTTGGACCGCTCATGCAGCAGCCGTTCGCCATACCACCAACACCTGCACCACCGACCTATCATGGCCCATACTACATGCCGCCCTTCTCGAGCGTCCCAGTACCTGTACCAGAGTGGGCTCAGCGTGTCTACACAGAGACGGCCCAGGCTCAGCAACCAGCTGCTCCACCACCGGGATTTGGCTGGGCGGCATCGCCAGAGCCTCAGCTGCCTGAGAAAACTGCCATCATACCTCAGCAGCCAGGTCAGAGGCTAGGTCACACCCATGTTACCACGAGCCATGCCCTTCCTATGCATGAGTGGCTGTTTGACACCGCAGCATCGCATCATATGTCCCCACATCGTCAGCTGTTTGTTGCCTTGCACGCTGCGCACGGTGTGGATGGTGTGAGAACTGGATCAGGGGAGATCTTGCATGTTGAGGGTGTGGGTACCGTTGCGCTGCAGGCGCCAGGGGGTGTGCTGTGGTTGACTGGTGTGCTGTATGTTCCGCGGCTGAAAGTGAATCTCTTGTCTGGTGGACAATTGGACAAGCAAGCTAACATGTCCACAGTAACGCAGAAGCAGAGATGCATGCTGCATGATGCTACGGGTGAGCTGCTGGTGGATGGGCCATTGCATGTTGACATGTTGTACCGGCTCACACTCTTTCCCCTTGTACAGACACATTCACGCCAACCACAAGCACACATAGTAACTGTCACGGACTCAAAGCACACTGAGCTCATCCACTGCCGACTGGCACACATTTATACCGAGGCCGTCGCAGACATGTTGAAGCATGAGTCTGCTCATGGTATTCACCCAACGGATTGTACCCATGGTCTTAAGGATGGTGCATGCCTAGAGTGCCATGAGGGCAAGGCTCACAGACAAACGTTCCCTCGGTCCTGTAGTGAGAGCACAACGCCCCTTGCACTGGTTCATGCTGACCTCACCGGACCCATGCCTGTCTCCTCCCTTCAATACGGCTCACTGTATGTGTTAACTCTCACAGATGATTACAGTCGCTTCCGCTGGGCCTTCTTGCTGAAATCCAAGGCAGATGCTCAAAGAGCTATCACGGAGTGGATAGCCCTAGCAGAGTGACAGACAGGGTGTAAGCTTCTGGTACTGCGAACTGACAGGGGAGAGGAATTTATGGGAACTCTGACCGCTGAACTCAGGGCCAAAGGCATAGAACATCAGACCACTGCACCCTATACACCACAACAGAATGGGGTTGCAGAACAGTGGCACAGAACTTTGGGCGATGCACTTCGTACACTGATCACTGAATCAGGTCTAACGTTCAGTTTCTGGGAGGAGGCATTTAAGTATATCACTTGGGTGTGGAATCGTGTCCCGCAAGGTCCACTGCCAAAGGCAGTGACACCGTGGGAACGCTGGTTTGGGGAGAAGGCTGACTTGAGACCGGCGCGGGTTTGGGGAACTATGGCTTGCGTGTGGTTTCCTCAACCTCAACGCGAACATAAGCTTAGTCCCCGTGGGCGCTGGTGTGTGTTTGTTGGAGTTTCTCACCCCTCAAAAGCATGGCGATTTTGGGATCCCACGAACCATGCTTTCGTTGAGAGCCAAGATGTGTCTTTCCTTGAACACATGCCATACAAGGAGTTCCGCATGCTGCGGCAGGCACCGCCAATGCCCCTCCCTGAGCATTAATTAACCCCAGTACGTGAGTGTGCCTCTTTTTTCCCCAGCCAAGCCCAACGGTCTGGCAGAACAGTGCCACGAGATCTTGGTGTAGCCTCGCCTGTGCCTACGGATCTGCTCACTCCTACAGATCTCGCAAGCACAGACTCAGGTACTCCATCACCCCCACCTGGCCTGGAGTCCACAGAAAGGCCCACTGAAGCTCAAGTGACATCAGCACAAAATGCTGTGCCCGTGCGGAGATCATTACGTACTCTACCTCAGGTTGATTACAAACAGTTCTTTCACACAGTCGGTGTCAACAGCGATGAAACCTCACTAACTGAACCAGTAACGGTAACAGAGGCGAGGGGGCGCGTCGATGCTCCTGAGTGGGAGAAGGCCATGACGGATGAGCTGAACGCCCTCCTAGATCATGGCATGTACCAGCTGATGCTGTTGCCACCTGGAAGAAAAGCAATTGATTTCAAATGGGTGTTCAAACTTAAACGCAACCTGGCTGGCCTGATTGAAAAGTACAAAGCCAGACTGGTGGCGAATGGGTTTCATCAAATACCAGGATATGACTTCACTGACACCTACGCACCTGTAGGAAAGTATGGGACAGGCCGCATGTTGCTGGTAGTTGCGGTACGTGAGGACTGGGACATCCACAAAATGGATGTGAAAAATGCCTTTCTCAATGGTCCTCTTGAAGAGGAAATTTACGTCAAACAACCGGAAGGATTTGATGACGGCACCGACAGGGTTTGGTTGCTGTTAAAAGCCCTCTATGGTCTCAAACAAGCCCCAAGATGTTGGAACAAAGAAATCCGATGCACACTGGAACATGGTGGGTTTACACAAAGCGTCTGCGATCCATCTTTGTTTCTGCGCTGGGAGGGCGGTGCTCCAATTGCCCTGCGTGTCTACGTGGATGACCTGTTGATCTCGTCTCCCTCATCCAAACTCATAGCACAAACCAAAGCACTGCTCTCTGCGCACTACCGCATGACAGATTTGGGTGAAGCACAGAATTTTCTTGGCATGACCATAGTCAGGAACAGGCCAGCACGCACACTTGCCTTACATCAAGGATGGTTCATCGCGCATCTCACCGCGCGGTTCGAACACCTAGTGCAACATTTATCACCACAACATTCTCCCATGAGCCCAGATGTCTATGCTCACTTTCTGGACGCACGGACAACGGACTATGGACCAGCAACTGATCCTACACTGTACCGACAGATCACGGGCAGCTTGTCATACTTGGCCACCACTACTCGACCGGATATCTCGTGTGCTGTCAACGTGCTTGCCCAGTTCAGCCAACAACCCTACAGCACGCATCATAAGGCATTGCTCAAGCTTCTGCGCTATGTGTTGGACACAGCTGAGCTTGGACTGGTGTTTGCTTCGACTTTGGATCCAATGCTTGATGGCTTTTGTGACAGCGACTATGCTCGCGATCGTGCAGCCCGCAGCCGGGGTGGTTACGTGACTCTGGTGTGGGGCACTGCTGTGTCGTGGCGTAGTGCAAAGCAGTCGTGTGTGGCACTCAGCATTGCTGAAGCTGAGTACATGGCATTGGGCGAGGCAGCGTGTGAGGGTATTTGGCTTGCACTCTTGTTGCAAGAGCTGGGATTTGATGTGCCTGCTGTGTCATTGTATAGCGACAACTCCGCTGCACGTCGCATTGCTGCCAATGATGGTGTATTGCATCCATGCACTAAGCATATCAACGCTGAATACCACTTTGTACGGGAGGCAGCTGAAGCTGGCATCGTTCAAGTTTGTGCCATTAGTGGGGAGGCACAGTTGGCGGACTTCCTCACCAAAGCCCTTCCTTCTCCTTTCCTCCTGTTTCAACTGCATAGATTGGGCTGCAAGTCGGCCGCACTCCCGTCCAAGGGGGCGTGTTAATTCCTATGTGCATATATTGCTTGTGGCCGTGAGTGTGCAGGACACGTTGGTCCCGGGAGTGGAGGCAACGCATCGTGAGCGTACGACATCCCGATGTTCGCGCCCGTGCGTGCTCGTCTCCACCCTGGCCACGTGGCCTGTTGACTCCCTCTACTTGGCTTCTCACTTGGCTGACCTATCGTAGAAGCATTTTTCTGAAACCTCTTTGAGACCTAGATTAGTCCCTCCGCTGGAGATATGTTTGGAGACAACTATAGGCTTGTCTGCACTTTGTTTTTGCTGATATACCCCGGGGTATCCGAGTTCGGAATCCCAAAGTCGAGGGTGTGTGCCGGCGAGCTTCGCTCACCGGCTGCTGGGTGAGGATCGACTAGCGATCCTCACCCGTAAGAGGGGGTACTTCTCTTACTCCCACACTTGTGTTTGAAATCCATGGCCGCCCCACGTTTTTTGCCCCAGCTTACTCTCTAGTGGACCATTTACCATGAAACAAGTTCCAAAACGTTCCTCTGACAACTCTACATCTTGTGGAGGAGGGAACAAAAGAAGGGAATGACAAGGGAGAGGGTGGGATAGGAAAACTCGGATATGTCATCCGTGAAGCTTTTGTAGGGCTTCACGATGACAGTGACGAGTACAATCAGCTCCCAATCCTCAAGCGTTGGCTTCAGGTGCACGCCATCCCTACTGTAAAGATCCAACCACTCTTCAAGCATAGATCGCACAACAATCAGGCCCTCACACATGACCAAAGCGCTGTTCCACCTTGTCTCTGTGTCCAGGTGGAGGGACTTGTACGTCAGTCCTGCTGCTTCAACGGCTTGCTACAACGATTCTTCACGTGTTGGTGTCCATGTCACGAACACCGTGATGGCCCTGACCCGCTAAATGATGGCCATCACGCACGGCAGTTTCAACAAGCCGCCCATGGCAAGGTTCGTGACACGGCCAAGGCGCCTGATGTGTCCGGCTTTGTCGAAGGAGTCGTTTTTGGGGACCATGTGGTTGTCAACTAGGGAGTTCGTGGTACTCTCGTTGTCCATGGTGAGACAAAACACTCTGTCCCAAAGCTCCCATTGCTGCAGTGCTGCTTTCAGCAACTGGAAGAGGTTCTCGGCTGTAGCCCCACCCTTGATGGCCGGGAAGGCGAGGGCGATGGCGCGCACGTTATAGGTGGTGTCAATCCAGTGCACCATCCCTCCTAGGTACTCGACGTTGTTGCAGGCTTTCCAACCGTCGTTGGTGAACGAGATGGCCGACTTGATCTCTCCCAGCTGCTTCTTGATGCGTTGACGGAATGCCTTGGCACCGACGCGGATGTTGCGGTCGACAATCATGCGGCCAGGAATGGTTGCTACGGGGTTGGTGTGCCCATATGCCTTGGCAAGCCAGAAGCTCTTCATGGACAAAAAAGAAAGGTTTTTGTCCACGGCATTCTTCCATAACATGCAGTGAAAAAATATTTTCTTGAAGATGTAGCCAACTCCCACCACACCGCGCGCGATTGGGTTGTCTTCCGGAGCTGTTGCTTCACTGCCATCAGCATCCGCAACCGCACTTCTTGCCTCCTGGAGCTTGCTGGTAGTGACAAGGACTTTCAGCTGCCGCCACTTGTCTTGAAGGATGAGGCGTATGTGCTTCCACAGAGCATCGGTGGTGCCGTTCTTGGCCGAAAAGCTGACTGGTTGGACTGGGTTCTTCATGCAGTGTAAGCACATGCCACACGCGGTTGGATCGACACCCAGTTCTTTAAAGGACCCCCAGATGAGGGAGTTCTTTTCCCTTCATTTTCTCTTGTCATCGACGGCATCCTCCTCTTCGTCTTCCTCATCGAGCACTTCGTCTTCGTCAGTAGGGCGGGCCGTGTCGTCTTCCACCATGACGGCTAGTAACAGAAGACGGAGCTGTTGGATGTCGATCAAGAAGACGCCCACCCAGGTGTCATTCTTGTAAATGGATTAGGCTGTTGTGCACCACTGACGATGCGACGATGTCCATCAACGGCTGCCTATGCCCAATGCATAGACGGCCATCAATGATGCTGATGATATTGTGGAGCTACAGGTGGTTGGTCAGTCGACATAGAAGAAGATATGAGACCAATGAACATAGCGTCACCAGCTCCAGGCTGGCAATTTGACAGGTTTCACGCGGTTGACACGCATGCTGCATGTGCCAACCACGCGGACGTGTCGTGAAAAAGTTTGTCATTCGAAATTATGTCGTGCATGTTCAGTTGTTCGATTTCGAATGTGCAAAAGAGTGTGCTACATGGATGACTTGAGCCGGACGTCTAGTCAGGTTTGTATACCCTAGCCCCCCCCCCCCCCCCCCCCCCCCCCCCCCTGCCCTAGAATCTGGGTCAGGATCCGCAGATACAAGCCGGATCCACAATCCTGGATCCGGAAACCGCAATCTGGATCTGGATCCAGATTCATGGGTAGGGTACCGCAGAGCCCAGGATCCGTGTGCAGCCTTACACGCCATGGGCATGGCGTGGTTGTTGGTATCCCAGTATTGTGCCAGAAGCAACACTTGCTTGAAGCCATTTTTTAGGAAAGTACCGTCCATGCAAAGCACATGCGGCCACCTGTTCCGACAAGCACCTGGGGCCACAAAAATGTGTCGGATTAGGTAGTGTTGGTCCTGCTCCATGCATGCCACGGTGTATGGATCAACCTTCTTCAACTGCAAGGAGGTGTCGTAAGAAGAGGAAAAGGCATGGCTTCATATGCGCAAGAAATTGTAAAATCCATGACGTGCGAAAAATGCTCTAACGTACTTACAGCAATGATGTAGGCTGGAAAGAGCGCCCACGAGCAGCTCTTCTTGCCCATCAGCTTTGCCAAGGCATTCTTCTTGGCGCGGTATATGGCATGGTACGTTGACTGCTCTCCCATGCACGCTTCCATAATCTACCGCAAGGCCTTTGATGAAGTACATGTCTCCTTCAAAATAGTGGGCTCAAGGTGGCGTAACACCCACATGGCCTTCCTCGACCAGTCACCTTTCATCCGAATCCTGGTACACTTGCGACCCTTCTTGAAAACAATTGTAGTGACGTTGTTGGTCTTCCTCTTCCACCGCGCCTTGAGCCAGCCCGCCTGCCTCTAGTGCGCACACTGGGCCTCCACCCGCGTCGGTTTGCTTCTCATGAAGGTGACCCCTATGTGTGCGGAAACCACGTAGTCTTGCACCACCTCGCGGCAAGCTTCCATGTTCCTGAAGGCATTACCGCCCGGGAAGATGACGGGGGTGTCCTTTTAGGGACGCTTTCTTGGCTTGATACCCTTCTTCTTCACGCTAGCATCCAAGGAGTCTGCCAACGGAGGGGTATGTTCATCATCAGATGATCTTGCATCAAGGAGCATGGAAGAAGAGTTAACAAATGCTAAGAAGACCGGTGTATGATGTTAACAATGAAAACAAGGACACCGATGCACTATACTTGGATGGAGTAACAAATCGAAGCCATTCAAGACCGACACCATGGCAATTTCCACGAGTGCAACCCACCCAGAGCCGAGGGGCGGAACGGCCTGACGCAAGAGGCACCATTCAACCTCATCGGACACTATTCTTCACGCTCTGGAGAGCGTGGAGTAATGCACTCTTCAACCTAGAGGCGTTCGATCCAGCAAGCCTCTTCAAAATCTTCAAAAACACAAAAGTTGTTCGTGTACACTTCGGACACATGGGGCTCCTCCTCCTCGTCAGAGTTACAGACAGTCGCTTTTAGAAGAACGTAAAAGCGCAACAATGGTGGATCCATTACACCCCCTGTGGGTACAGGATACAGCAGCATGCAAGCTAATATACATCGTACCCACAAAACGGGCATTTTTATAATAAACATACCCATTTACCAGAATTGAGAACGAGCACAAGTGCCATGGTGTGCGGGATCACTCGTGGGGAGGGCGGTTCCTAAAAGACCCGACATGTTTGCCATGGCGTGCAAATGGCACGCACAGTGAACTGAAGGAACAATCAGGTTGTTTCATGTCATGCAACATGGTGAACCGCGGAGCATCATGTCCCATGCTCCTCCTAACGGTCATCATCATTAGAATCATCGAAACATGGGCTCGGTTCACCTTTTGTGAGAGCACACACCCAACATGTACCGACGTGGCTCACGAGTGGCATTCCGCACCGTCGTTGGCTAATGCATGGGACCAGAACTCTAGATGTGACAGTCGTCACCCAATATCTGCCAATGTGACACGCTTGTGGCAACCGTTATCAGCGTCTGAAATAAGATTCAGACCCCCTTCTAATTCAAAAGACGCGACTTGACGGCCATGCACGTTCATGATTCATACTGCGGACAAAATGACGACATCGTATTGTCATTTTAGAAAGATGACGATGACCGGCAACAACAAAAATACCCCCTCTATTCCGCACCGGCATTCGACGACACTCATGAAGAAAATTCGGCTCGACCGCTCGACTTTACGTCGACAACAACTAAATTGTTGCAATCACGCTGCACTAATATCGTCATGTTCACCTTAACATAGCACGTGACTCTCACGGGAACAGAATGCGGAACAAAAACACTGAATCAGAAAACATTGGGGCGGAAATACGCCGGAGCCCATGGTCTCGGTCGATAGATCCGCGATGTCCAAAGTCGAAAGCGAGCCGAATGCGGTGCCCAAAGTCAAAACTGACACGCATGCGGTGTCCATAGTCGGAATCAAAATGACTGCGGTACCCATGGTTTTCAGTTTGCGACTTGAATTCGAATTTTATGTCTACGGTACCCACTATTCGCACGAAGTATTCAGTCTTCATGGACTTGCATGTTGTAAAGAAACCTCGCATGATGCCAGCCTGGGCAGGCTGCCTGTGCTTCATTTTGTGGTTAACCGTCGGCGGCGGGAAGTTCGCACAACCTGGAGCCATGCATGTGGACCGTTCTCGTCGCACTGTAGCAGATGTCAGCGCGTCACTCGGATCAGTACATTTTAATCGCCAATGAATGCTCGCCGAATGGATGCGGCCACCGGACGTGGCATATTGTCCACGGTGGAGTTTGCCGACGCCGTGCGCACCTTCACCCAATGTCGGCGGCATGTGCCGACGTCCACTCAGGGTGACGCGAACAGGTTCTTGTAGTGAACAGCTTATTGTACCGGTTCGCACGATGAACCGGTACTATACTGTATATTTAAGGTGCGTCCCCGATAGTACACTGCGCTAACTTTTTACTCCTACTGTCGAACTTTGACTCACACGGTCGCTGGACATGGAGAACGAAGTCCGTCCGAATGGCCCCGCACATCAGGGATGGGGTACTCCCGTAGCAGACCCTGTGGCGGCACATCGGGCATGGGTCGCATTGAAGGAGCGGTGGGACCGCAATGTTGCACGCCACTGACAGTTAGGATATGAAGAACCACCATGGGCCCGAGCTCCTGTGACTCCGGAGCACATGGCTTGGAACTTGGGAGTGCCCATGCCCAGTAGCAGGCCGCCCAATTGTCCCAAGCCATGGGTGCCGTGGACATGGACCGAGCCACCGAGTCCGTAGTGGCCATTCGATGATGAAAGTACGGGCATCTGAGTTTTACTACAATGACAATCCTGGGTATGCGAGTATTATTTCACTGACATGTATGGGCATCTGAGGGTTATTTCTAAGACATTTCTGGATATGCGAGTATTAGCTCAGTGAGAACAATGGGCATCCGAGGTTTATTGCGTTCACAATTGAGGGTATGCGAGTATTATGCAAGTGACATGAATGGGCTTCTCAGGTTTATATCATTGACAAATATGGGTATGTGAGTATTATCTCAGTGACGTATATGGGCTGTCGTGGTCCATTGCATTGTCATTTCAGGGTATGCGATTATTTTTTCAATGACATGTATGGGCACCCGGGATATATTCATTGCACAACTCTGGGTATGTGGGATTTTTCCTTCTGCCAAAAATGGACATGTTGTGTTTATGTGAGTCACATTACCGGGCACAGAAGTAATATGACATCGGCATCTATGGGCACTTCAGAAATATTTCTTCGATCACTATGGGCACCACAGTCTTCTTTGTCTGCATAGTCTGGGCATGGTAGCAATATTCATGGCCCAATTTTGGGCATTGTTGAACGCTTTCAGTGACAATTTTGGGCATGCATGTAATATTGCAGGAAGTACTACCCAGTCCACTCTGGATCTAACCACTTTGGATCCAGTACACTGCACAGCCATAGGGTTTGGCACAAGTCGCATCCACATCCCTCACGTCCTTCACATCCCAGTGCATCATAGAATATGTCCTCATCGTCATCAACACAGTC
>SZWC01002469.1:37035-84072 GCA_023375785.1 Penium margaritaceum | reverse complement strand
GGGGGGGGGGGGGGGGGGGGGGGGGGGGGGGGGTTGAATGTTGAACCGGTTGTTCAGAGACCCCTCCTTCTCCCCCCGTAAGTCAAAAGTGTATAGGGAAAGTGTATCTGGTAGTGTAGCTGGTAGACACCAAATGGGATACACTAGTGTATCTCGATGGAAAGGACACTTGACTGTCGCAGACCATCGATATGACAAGATGGATGACTTCTGTGTTTTTTTTGTTATTGTAAAAATCTTCAATGTGCTTTTTGTTCCAGCGCATATTATTGAGGATCTTTTGTCAAAAAGACATGTCTTTCGAATATCTGTTGATTTGAAATAAGGTTCCCAGGACAATTGCAAGCCCCCCACCTCCCGTAGAAATGTGTATTGTGAGAGTGAAGCGGCATGTGCATCGTACAAAACATGCGATTCCTACACTAGTGCATTACTTGATTTTTTGTATTCATCTTCCATTCGCAACCTCAACAAAAGTGCACAAATGTATAATATCTTTAATCCTCCAGCTACACTTCCCAACACACTCTCCCCATACGCTATCAAGGTTTTGGGAGGAGGAGGGATCGAATGTCGAACAGGGTGTTTGGCCCCACCCCTCCAAAAAGTCGAGTGTATTATGAGATTGTATTTGGGACTGTAGCTGGTAGACAAAAAACTTGATACACTAGTGTACACAAATGTAAAGAGAAAACAGACATCAACGACCGTTGATCCACGTAGTTGCACGTCAAGTAAAATCTCGTCGATCATAATTGACGGCAACGAACCATGTATTACACGTCCATGGTTGGAACACAATGTATATCTGTATGTTGGCGAATGGAAATGTTCCTAGTGGGATTATCGTGCGACAGCTTGACTATCCCACGTTATTGGTCCCCCGGACATTATCCATGTGCAGTCAATTGACAGTCAAGCTGTCGCTTGAGCAATAGCTTGACTGTCAATCGACTGACAGGAATTCTGTCGACGGCCAAATACATCCCGTTTTTATGTCCCACATCTCATATAGCGATTACGGTTCTTATGAGTCAAGTGTAGGCAGTAAACTTTAGTAAAGGTGTAGCCAGAATTGGTTATAATACCAACTATGCCTTTTTCATACCTATATGAGAGAAGATAATGACGTAATTGAAAACTTGTATTCGTACCATATCTTTTCTACAAGTAGCTTCGAAGAATTTTCCTTCAACTATTCACTCATCATAGAGTGTATAATGTAAAGGGAGATGGTGGGAGGAATTTGTGTTGCTGTTTAAACGGGGGTTCTTTGAACCTTCAGAAGGGATAAACTTTTCCTGTTCACGCTTTTAAGAGTGTATTTTTCTGGGGTGATTAACCATAAATGTAAGGAACTCAATCCATCGATTTTGTTGACAGTTCAGATTTGGATGTCACCTGAGGTACTTAAGTGTGTGGCTGTTGGTACGGACAACGCATCATGGTATTCTAGATATCACTAACATGTCTTGAATGTCTGCAAGACTGCCAGCATCCCTTTCTCATGTACCACGTAGTTCGGTTCCAGCCTGTGCAGTTGCTCCTTGAGCTACTGCAAAGCTGCCAGATCTAATGAACACAGGATCACATCATCTACGTAGAGTGCAACAATCTGATTGAGTCCCTTGCTACGCAACACGTACACGATATGGTCTGACTCACAGCGCTTGAAGCCGAGCTCTGCCATGTAGCCATCCATCTGTTGGTACTAGCACCTAGGCGCCTGTTTTAGCCCGTACAAGGCCTTCCGCAGCTTGCACACCTTGCCTTCCGTTGCATCCACCCCCTCCGGCACCTCAAGGTAGATCTCCTTATCAATGATGCCATCTAAAAATGCCGTCTTGACATCCATTTGGTGGATCTCCATGTCCTTTGCGGCTGCCACCGTGAGGATCGTCTTGATGCTTGTGAACTTGGCGACGGACGCGAACGTCTCATCATAGTGTTCACCTTTCCGCTGCGCGTACCCCTTCGCCACTAGCCACGCCTTATACTTATCCACCTTGCTATCCTTGGTGAGCTTCACCTTGAACAACCACTTGGATCTGATCACCTTCGTCCCCTCAGGCCGATCCACCAGCTCCCAAGTGCCATTCTTTGCAAGGGACGCAAGTTTAGAATTTTATTTCTTCGCCCTATTGCCGCCCGTCAGGACGTACAAGCACGTCTTGCACTGTTTTCGACTCTGTTGTGGCTGCCATCATGCACCGTGCCATGCCGATCCAGCGGCCCGTGCTTGCATCGTACCGTTTTGCCGCATTCCGCTGCCTCTGGCTGCGATGCAATGACCTTGGCAACGCTGGCTGCTGGCCCTGCTGCTGCTCTGCTGCAATGTTGTCCTTGGCCGCGGGCTCCCCCGTGTCGGCTGCTGCGTCCTGCGCTCCAGCGGCACCTGTACCTGCTACGTTGCCCTGCTGCACTCCAGCACCGTCATCCTCCGAAGACCCGTCATCGACCTCTGTAGCCGCCGGATCCTCCTCACGCTCAAGGAGTTGGAACCACTCTCCCTCCTTTGGTGAGTGTGCTGCGTCGATGTCGTTGCTGCAACTGTAGTAGCTCTGCTTCTCATCAAACGTGATGTCACAGCTGGTGATAACGTCTTGCGTCCGTGGATCAAAGAGGCGGTACGCCTTGAGCGCACTCCCGTATCCGAGAAACGTGTACGCCTTTGTGAAAGGGTCCAGTTTGGAGTCTTTTCTTTGCGCGGCCTGCACCAACACGTGTGCCTTGCACCCGAACGCCTTCAGGTGCGCCATGCTTTGTTTGCACCTGCTCCAAGCCTCCTGTGGCATCTTCCAGCCACCCTTCCCCTTCAGCACTGCCGTTGGGGTTAGGTTCGTGATGTAGCACGCCATACTCACAGCCTCGGCCCACAGGCTCTGTGGCAGTTTAGCGTCCACGAGCATCATCCGCGCCATGGTGAGTTGCGTCTGGTTCGCACACTCCGCCACGCCATTTCACTGAGCCGTGTACGGAGTGGCCGGCTGCCACTCAATCCCCTGCTCCTTCAACCACCCTCCGCAGCCCACGTACTCGCCGCCATTGTCGCTGCGTAGAGCTCTGACCTTGCGGCCAGTCTGCCTCTCCACTGCTGCGACATACTTCTTCAGCCGGTCCAGCAAATCGCTCTTCCGCTTTATGAAGTAGACATAGAGTTTTCTGCTGCAATCGTCGATGAAGGTGATGAAGTACCGCGCATCCCCAATAGACGGCGTCTTGATCGGTGCACACACATCACTATGCACGACCTCATGCAGGTTCTTGGCACGCCGTTGTCCGTCTTCGAACGGCTTGCGCTTCGCTTTGCCCACGATGCAAGGCTCGCATTTGTGCTCTGCGGAATCTGCTGCTGCGTCAGCTGCACCGGTGATGGTGAGGCTGCGAACCATGTCGCGCTTTGCCATCTTCTATACGACTGCGGGCGACGAGTGCCCCAGCCGCCGATGCCACAGCTACAGGTCTGCTCCCAGTTGCGAGGTTGAAAATGCGTTCTGGTGGGTCTGATGCATTTGTTGTCAAGGGGATGACCTTGGTCTCAATGATGTAGAGACCTTTCTTGTGTTTCGCCTCGAGCACAACCTCGCCACCACCATCCATCCGCACGACTGCACCTTTCCTGCGGAAGAGAACTTCATAGGCCTTGTCTGTCAAGTGGCTTACACTCAAAATGTCAGCCAGGCCGGAGACATGTTGCACGTCTTGGATAACACACTGCGCCTTTTTACTACCAAGCACCACCTCTGCGTCCACATCATCTTGGCCGGCTACAGGTTCAACCTTGTCGTTGGCAGTCACCATGGACTTTGCAGACTTGGTGTAGTTGATGAACCCCACCTTCTCGACTTGGGTATGCTCCTCCGCACCAGAGTCAAGGCACCTCCGGTTGGCGCCGTTCAGGTCGTGGTTCTTCGTGTCGTCGAGGAGCGCCTTCTTGCCTTTGGCACCCTTGTCGCCAGCCTACGTCTCCTCCGGGCACTCCTTGGCCCAATGGCCCTCCTTGCCACAGTTATGGCATGCACCCCACTTGGTGCCCTTCTTGCCACCGCCCTTACTGCCGCCTCGCTTGCCGCTGCTGCTGCCACCCTCCATTTTGGTGACCAGGGCAGTTGAGGATGACGAGGTCTTGCCACTGCTCCGACAGTGCACCTCGTTGCGGATGTACTCAATGATTACGCCGTAGGTGAGTTTATCCTCCTCCCAACCTCCCAGCACGGTGATGAGAGGACCCCAGCTGTCTGGTAGAGCCATGAGGAGCGACATCGCCTACATCTTTGTGTCAATCTTCCACCCCACATCATTGCATTGCGAGACAAAAGACTCAATCTCCTGCATGGCGGAAATGACATTCTAACCCTCCTCGATCCTCACCGTCAAGAGTCGCTTCATTGCAAAGATCTTGTTGGCTAGGGATGTTGATTGGTGAATGGAGCAGAGCTTCTTCCACACATTAGCTGCCAGGTCACAGCCGTGGATGTAGCCCCATTGAGATTCATGCAGTGCCGAAATAGGAGCATCAGTGCCTCCGTGTTCTTCTTCGCGAAGGCCATCTTCTACTCGTTTGTTGCGCTCGCATCTTGAACCTCTGTGCCCTTCATAACTTCCAGCAGTCCCTTGTGCGCGAGGTAGATCTCAAAATTCCACCGCCACAGCCCAAATCCAGGGCCGCCCATGTACTTTTGGATGGGCGAGGACTCCGGCTTCTGTGCCATGATGGACTTCTACGATGGACAGTCTCAAAGTGCAACGGTGAAGTCGCCCGGAGCGACACACCCATGCGTTGCGGCAGAATTCGTGAACTTCTTCGCAGGCAGGTCAGGGCCATGGGCCCATAACCCTTTGTCAAGAATGGTGTCCTGGAGTGCCCTGAACCACCTAAGTCTCCACAGCTACTTAGTGCAAAGAGACTTCCAAAGGAGATGTGTGTTTTGGGTCGCCACAACACCAAAGGAGCATAATTCTTGCAGAATGCAGATTACGGAAACTGAGAAAGGCTGAGAATCATTAATGATTAAATATTTCAGTAAGATTACATCAGATTCTTATAGCCTGTGATCTAATCTTTTCAACACATCCAAGCACGCCCAAAACGGAGCAGTAGAGCCCCTGCTACAGCCATTGAAGTAACCCTTGGTGGAGCCGCACACCGTGCCTTTCATGCCAGGCAACGGGAGGCGCTTCGACGATGACCCGTTGGAGCACCTCTCCTCTCCCAGAAGTTAAGGAGAAGTTCACCCTGGTCAAGGAGGTCCCTCTGGTCACTTCATTCATGCCCCCGGTGCATTTGGAGCTCGTTGGAGAAGAACTCAGACCACCGCGGTGGAATAATCCCGTCACCAATGTCGGAGACCCAGATTCCACCCACCGACCACCCGAACTTCGGATGGGGCTAATTTTCTGAATTCTCAACCAAATAGAGAAAATGAAAGCTCAAAACCGCATGGAGAAATCCAAGGAGTTGAAATCTGCAATCACATCAGACATCCAACCACTGTCTAGTGGTCGAACCAGGAAAACAGCAAACGGCATCCATGGCAGGGGTACTTTTTAACATTTATGAACTCTCTAACGCGCAAAACCATGCGTGATTCGGATCACCATAGCTCCTGCTACATCAGGCAAATTGCGGCATCCCAATCCAGCTACTAACTTGGCAGCGTGCACCATGTCGCCCGTCGAGGCGCCCTCACATATCAAGGATCCATCAAAACGCCATTCCGGAGGCACAGATGTCTCTACACATAGTGGCAATGCCTCTCACGCCTTTGGGGTCTGTTTTGATGATTTAATCATCAATTTTGGTGATGGAGATTGATGTGGTTCAAAACCTGTTCACGAACCTGCAGTCAGAATTTTGATTAACTCCCTGAGTAACAAAACGTACTATTGAGTTTCGGACGCCGAGCCAGGATTTTGTTTGTCCCTTAGTAACAAAGTGTACAACTGACATCCGACAAATCATTCACCGGATGCCTCGGCAACTTTTCTGGAGAAAAATCCCTAGATGGAAATTTTTTATTCGGTCTGGTCGACTATTCACTGGAAGTCGAGTCGCGGTCGGTTCCCAGAGCCGTCGTGCACACCCCAAGCCAGAGCCCCCGCTTCAGAAGCTCATATCTCCCTCGTCACTTGTCCGATTCCTGTGAAACAACTTCCACCATAATCAAGGACTCGTCCAATTTCAGGAGCATTCCTCTATTTTAGGATCAGGGCAATCCTCGAGCCGTTAGATTGAACTGCAAGGATTTTTCTCTCTTTGGCGGCTCGCCAGCGCCTCCCGGCGCCGCACTTGGGCATGCAGAGGGGAAAATATTCAACGGTTTCCTCCAACAGCAATCTTCTGCTGCCACAATATGGATTGTGGCTTTGGCCTCGCCAATCATGGGATATATTCATCTGATTTTTGTAGTTGGCATTAACGATGCAATTGATTTTCGTGATCATTCATAGAAGGTTGCCTTGGATGTCAAATCTGGCCATTGCTTGTTCAATGTCGCGCTTGAGGCGTCATGAAATTGCTTTCTGAAATGGACTTGCTCAGAACTACTGTTGAACCTACACCACAACTGAAACCTACACTACCACAGGAGTGCAATGACGGGCCACATGTAATCTGGCATGCACCTCCTCTTCTACAACTTGAAGTTGTTGACTTCTACAAAGCACACACAAGGAATGAACACAGAGTTAGGATTCCTGAAAGATGTCCAAGTCTTCAAATGAAGTAATGGCAGAAAGATCACGCTCACCCACACTCACCAAAGGCCAAAGGAGCGGTTGATGCTGTCAACTTCAGCATGGAATTCCATCCAGGCCTCCTCACGATCCTCGGCTTCGTGGTGGTCTACGCTTTCTTCGTCACTGGACACAGAGACAGGGTCGACGACCTCCTGTCCCCCATCCCCCCCCCTCCTCATCCTCTCCCCTCACCCCCCCTTCCTCTTCCTCTTTCCCCCCCCCCTCATCGTCCTCTCCCTCTTCAAGGGAGTACTCCTCCTCCTCCTCCTCCTCATCCTCGTCCTCCTCCTCTGACTCTGCCTCCTCTTCGNTTCCATCCAGGCCTCCTCACGATCCTCGGCTTCGTGGTGGTCTACGCTTTCTTCGTCACTGGACACAGAGACAGGGTCGACGACCTCCTGTCCCCCATCCCCCCCCCTCCTCATCCTCTCCCCTCACCCCCCCTTCCTCTTCCTCTTTCCCCCCCCCCTCATCGTCCTCTCCCTCTTCAAGGGAGTACTCCTCCTCCTCCTCCTCCTCATCCTCGTCCTCCTCCTCTGACTCTGCCTCCTCTTCGACAAGGGGTGCATCTTTAGCTTCATCCCCTGAGTAGCCCATGGCGTCAACGTTGCTCCTGCAGGAGGCACTCATGCGTCTCTGAGCTTCTAGCTCGGAGACGCATGCTGCCGCCATCGCCTCGGGGCTTGGGGCCGCCATGTTGGGGCATGTCCGCCGAACATGCCCCTGCTTCCCACAGCATGCACAGATGCACCGTTTCTTGATCTTAGCGTACCTGTCCAGGCGCACGGTGGCTGGCCGCCTGCGCCCGCGACTTGGGCCAGGCTGCGTCCACTTGGGCTCTGCAGGCTTGATGTGGTGCACCTTTGGCAGTGGGAAGGGGGCATTGTAGGTCCGCTTGTAGCTGAGGTTCAACTAGCCGAGGTCGACGTACGCGACAAGGTTCAGCGTGTTCTCCAGCAGTAGGCTGCACGCGTGCGGACACGGCACCCCATACTCCCGCCATCGCCCGCACGAACAATCCTTTGTCGTCAGGTTCACGTCTCGTGGAGTGCCGTTGAGCCGCGTGGCTATGCCCGTGTGCCATGGTCACGTCTCGTCGCCATCCAGGTCCAGTGAGTACTCTCTACTGCGGTCGCAGTTGTTCTTCAGCTTGAGGTAGAGTGCTGGCGCGACGTTGCCCTCAGCGTCGTGTGCCAACCTGCGGCGAATGTGCCACAATCGCTGCACGAACACGTGTAGGTTCACAAAACAGAAGAATGGATGCATCTTCCGTAGCTCCACCAGCTTGCCATTCAGAGACTCCATGGCGTTGCTGGTGGTATGCCCACCGCGAAAAACCGGGCAGAAGAGCCTGCTCCAGCGCTCCTTCGGGATACCGGGCTCTCCATTGCCGCCCAGCAGGTAATCCACTGCTCTCGGCACTTGGCGCCGCATCTCTGCCAGACATGCGTCCCACTCCGCCTGCGTCGTGGCGTGTGCCAGGTTCCAGAACAGTGCGCCAGACCTGCCCTGGCACTTGGACTGCACGTTGCGCATGAGATGCCACGCGCAGTACATGTGATTCGCCCCGGGCAGCTTCGCCTCGACAGCGTGCGCCAGTCCCTTCTCCCGGTCAGAAATGACCGTTGTTCCGTGTTGTGCAGCCGTCGGGTACGCTGCTGCCACCAACTCACAAAACCAGCTCCAGTTGCGCTCATCTTCCCCTGACACCAGGGCATATGCAGCGGGCATGGCGTTGTCATTTGCGTCAACGAATTGCATGATTAATAGTACCTGTTTGTGGCCATTTTTGAGGTGTGTGCCATCCATGACAAGGACCCTCCTGGTGTACTCAAAACCTCGCCTACAGGCACCGGGTGCGATGAACACTCGGACGAAGGCGCCCGCGACATGGTGTTTCTCAGCTTTGGCGATAGCTTGCGGGTCAACCCTGAGCACCTGCAAAATAAACCATATTCGACCTCTTCAATCACTGAACTATCACATAGCCGCAGTGTTAAACAATGGGGAACACTCAAGGAAGGCGGGCTAACTTACCTCCTCCACGGAACCTGGGAACATGCTCCACGACTCCGACTTTTTGCCGTACATCTTCTCCAAACAAATCTTCTTCGCACGGTAGAGGGTGGTGTATGGGACCTTCGTGTTGGCCACTTCGGTCATGACTGCTTGCAGCGCCTTTGGCTTCACCGACGGGTCCCTGGCGATGGTGCTCTCAATGTGTCGTGCCATCCACCTCATGGAACGCACGGGGTTACCCCGGCCGAGGCCGGGGTCACAAAGATGGCCATCCACGAAGGAGGTGATGTTGACTGCTCCGGACTTCTTTCTGTACCCGGCACGAACGATCCACGGGCAGTTTTTCGTCGCAAACTGCTTGCACCGCACCACAAACCGAGTAGGGTCGTTTTTCAGCCACCTCAGCACCATGCGGTTGTGTACCGCATACTCTTCCACTGCGGCTTTGCATGCGGCCATGTTCTCGAATTTTGAGCCACCTGGGAAGTCCACCGCAGCCTTCCGCTTCTTCGGGGTAGCACATGGGGTGGGGTCAGAGATGCGGGCGGGGGCAACCTTCGCCTTGGCGTCGGCTGCCTTTGCCTCATCATCAGAACCGACGGGCCTGCCCTTGGTAGAGTGCACACGCCCGCCTACACGGGACATCCTGAGGGGACCCTCAGCTTCAGAGCGTGGGGTCTCGTCGACTGCAGCTGCCGGTGCATCGTCGGCACTTGGTGTCTGCTGCGTCAAGTACGCATCATCTGTGGCGTCGTCGTCGCTGTCGTCCGGCGGGTACCAGGATGATGTGACAGCCCCGCCACCTCTGTGGTGCGTGGTCCCCGTCATCGGGAGACTCCATGGGCATATTGTTAATTAAAACAAGCTCTAAATAACTTGGATACCCGCAGTCATCTCGCATGCACCGTCTACGAGGCTGCCGGGGGCACGACCAACATCATTGACGCTTCGATGCACTACAATGTAATGCACGGCCAGAACCCCCCTTCCCCGACCCGCAACTGTCGACGTGGACTGAAAATTATTTTCCAGTATTAGGTACGACAGGCGCTGTGGGAGGCACATGGTAACCGTGCATGATGGGAGATCCTTTACGAATCGGGAAACCGGCAGTGTGAATCATGACAGGCTGTCAAAATGAGATGCGAATGCGCTGGAACTCACGGACGTGTTTCTTACATACGAATGTACAAATTGTTAAACTTCGTGGATCCGTCAAAAAGAGGACTAACATGACGCAATTCGCTTGATGGTGTACAGCGCCTTTCTACGAGCCGAAGCGTTGCATTATCGTTTGTAAGTCCCCCTTCAAGAAGACGTCGGACCCCTAACGAACCACACGATATTTGTTCCATGGACGGAGTAGTTATATACCCATCGTTTCGCCAGATTTAGCAGCGATGCCCATGGTTTTTAACAACATAACAGCGATGCCCATGTTTGTACTTCTTCGAGCGAAAATGGGCACGACTGTCATATTTCTCATGTATTCACCGGATTCGACATGGATTTCGACTTCGACGGCGGAGCCGAACTTCGCCCGCCATCGCGAGCTCGCAGGAGGGGTTCCGCGGTGAAACCTCCCTGCGAGCTTGCGATGACACTGCCAAACCCCCTATTTAAACTAGGGGGTTTGCCGTAGGTTTGGGTGGGTTTGCGAGTTGCGGTGCACGTGTGATAGAAGAAAGGGAATCTGCCGGGCCCCGCTACCGCGGGGCCCGGCAGATGCCCGGGCAAGTAAAAAAATAAAACCCAAACCCTGCATTTAACCTAGGGGGTTTGTCGTAGGTTTGGGAGGGTTTGCAAGACGCGACGCACGTGTGATAAATGAAAGGGAATCTGCCGGGCCCCGCTACCGCGGGGCCCGGCAGATGCCCGGGCAAGTAAAAAATAAAACCCAAATCCCCCAGTTTAACTAGGGGTTTTGTATGTTATTGGGGGGGTTTGCGATATGCGGTGCACGTGTGATAAATGAAAGGGAATCTGCCGGGCCCCGCTACCGCGGGGCCCGGCAGATGCCCGGGCAAGTAAAAAAATAAAACCCAAACCCCCCAGTGTCACTAGGGGGTTTGTCGGATATTGGGGGGGGNGGGGGGGGTTTGCGATATGTGTGTTACCCTGTCGCGAGTTTTGGAGTTCGCAGTTGCGAACTCCAAAACTCGCATCACGCCGACTTCTGACATCGGCTCGGCCGGTGTCAGAAGTCGCCGATTTCGCTCTCGAGGTCGGCAGTCGCCGGCCTCGAGAGCGAAGTCGAATTCCGTTTTCGGACGGATATTCGAAAACATGGGCACCGCTGTCATGTCGATTTTGACTATGGGCAGCGCTGCTATATCTGGCGAGACATTGGGCACCGGAGTATTTGGTACCTTGTTCCATATTTCGCGTAGGACCGCCGACGACATCCATTTTTTCGTGGTTGTTGAAATCTATGTCAAAATAGTTAAAACCATGAAACATATATCAAGCGTACCCATAACTGACACTAACCGGGGGCACAGATGTCATGTCCGTTTCAACTATGGGCACCGTTGTCATTTCGATTCCGACTATGGACACGGCATGCGAGTCGGTTTCGACTTTGGGCACTGCATGCGGTTCGCTTTCGACTATGGGCACCGCGGATCTATGTACCGTAACGATGGGCATATAACAACTCCGTCCATCAGAAAATAGACCTATTTTCTGGCAGGCAGGGTTTTCTCGGTGAGCCCTGCAAGACGGCCGACAGCCCAAAAACCCGGGCGTCGTCTATTTTGCCTAAAAACTGGAACATACTATAATACGCACGTTGCGAACGCAGTCGTGCTGTCAGAATCAGCTAGAAAAATAACAGTTAGGAGTTATGGCTGTCTAAACCCAGGCAGCGTCTACGCTAACCATAACGCAAATAGTGTCAGGAAGTCCTGAAACTTGGACCCTAGGCATGGCATAGCACTGTGAACGTAGCAACGCAGTCAAACACGATGCTGGACATGTGCAGACAGCAAATGCAGTGACAGTGCGTATCGGCGTCATGACTGCCGAGGAGGTCTGCAGATGGAGTTGAGCACGAAGGAGGGAGGAGGCTCCAGCAAACTGTTAGCTACTGAGCTAACCACCTCCGGCAGAGAAGCCGCGAAAACCGAAAAGCTCACAAAGGTTCTTACACCTTCTTCCTTTGCAGGTATGTGTCATGCACCCCAAACTTAATCAGGCATACACTTCACCTTCAAGAGTACTAACGCCTTAGCATTACATCTCAAGAAGAGCTCAAGTCGTCAATACGCAAGAGAGCATCAAGCAAGGGTTGATTGATCAGCATGCAAGACAAGTCCTTTTATAGCTGTCTGTCCAGTCCTAGAACTCAAAAGCACATTCCTGGGAAGTGGCCTGAACCAGCCACGTCACCAATAGACTTGCACTGTGGGCTTGACACATAAGCATCCTAGTGTCAAGGTGACAGACCAACCATGTAGCGTCCAAGAAGCTACGGACTTTCTTTCTTGGAAGCTTCCACAGCAAACAAGATATGCATGGGGCCAGGATCGACCTCATGACCTCTCACTTGGCCAAATCAACAAAATGGCCAAGGTAACCACTCACCCACATGGTGTACTCACAGGTCATATCTCACAAGAGACAGAGCATAGTTGAGTCACACTACAACGGATCTAGGGGTCATACCTCCACAAGGGGCAGAGCATTCCTGATCCGTCCTACAACACTGAACAAGGGGCANATTCAACAAATCTCTCCCTTGCACCTTGCGTCAGTGACCATCATCATTCGTCATCACTTGCGTTGACCATGCCAATACCTTGCCTGCCCGCCTGGTGGAGATCCTTGTCCAGTGGCTTTGTAAGCATGTCAGCCCGGTTGAGCTTGGTACCGACATACTCGAGCTCCACTGTCTGCTTGTAGACCAAGTCTCGAGCGTAGTGGTAGCGGATCTCGATGTGCTTTGTGCGCCTCGACAGGACGGGGTTCTTTGACATGTCAATGGCGCTCATGTTGTCAATCTTGATGACCGTCGCCGTTGCTTGTGGTGCCTTCATCTCAGATAGCAAGCTTCGTAGCCACTGCATCTCTTTACACACCTCAGCCAAGGCAATGTACTCAGCTTCAGCTGTTGACAGAGAGACACATTCTTGCTTGCGACTTGCCCAACTGACTGCACCTCCATTCAACATACACACAAAGCCGGAGGTAGATTTTCTGTCATCAATATTCCCTCCCCAATCAGCATCAGTGTAGCACATGAGACGGAGTGATGCGGATCCAGCAATGCCTCCAAACTGGAGGCCTACGTGGCGCGTCCCCTGAAGGTAGCGCATGATGCGCTTCACGGCCTGCCAGTGAAGTGGACCGGGATTGGCCACAAACCGACTCACCTGCCCAACAGCATGGGCTATATCTGGTCGGGTGGCGACCATGGCATACATCAAACTGCCCACCGCAGACTGATATGGGATGCCAAGCATGTCAGTTTTCTCCGCTTCATTGGATGGGGACATGGATGTGGAGAGTTTGCACTCCGAGCTCATGGGTGTGCTGGCAAGTTTGCAATCTGCCATGTCGTATCGTTTGAGGATGGAATCGATGTATTTTGTATGGTTCAGGCTGATTGTACCTGCTGCTCTGTCGCGCTTGATGGCAATTCCAAGATAGAAGTCAAGAGGACCCATGTCCTTCATCTCGAATCTGCTACTCAGCTGCCCCTTGAGATCTTCTAGCAGTTGCGTTGAAGAGGAGCATAGAATCAGGTCATCAACGTACAAGGCGACCAACATTTTCCCTTTGTCACTCTCATGCACGTACATGCTGGGATCATTGTCGCAGTGCATGAAGGACTCCTTGGCCATGAACGTGTCCATCTCCTGGTACCAAAGTCTTGGCGCTTGTTTTAGCCCATAGAGTGCCTTCACCAATCTGCACGCCTTGCCCTCAGGAGCATCAACCCCCTCCGGAACCTCCATCAATACCTCCTTGTCAAGTTTGCCGTAAAGGAAGGCTATCTTGACATCCATCTGGTGGTCCTCCATGTTCTCGGCAGCAGCAATGGCGAGCATTGACCGGATGGAGGCAAACGTCACAACTGGAGCAAAGGTCTCATCGTACTCTGCGCCAGGCCGTTGGGAGAACCCCTTTGCTACCACCCGTGCCTTGTACTTGTCTATCTTGCCATCCTGTTTCCTTTTTACTTTCAGCACCCACTTGGACCCCACAACGTGAGCCCCGGCAGGTCTGTCCACCAGCACCCATGTCCCATTCTCTTCAATAGAGCTGAGTTCACTGCGAATTGCTTCGTCCCACTCAGCTTTATCAGGCCGAGTGAGTGCCTCTGCGACAGACGTTGGCTCCTCTTGAACCAAGAATGAATAGTTGAATCCTATCCATTCACCCCTATCTGCGTCGTAATGCTGCCGAGGTACTTTGAGGCGTGAACTGCTCCGTGAACCTGCTGGCTGGGGCTGTTGATGCGGAGGTTGGAGATCTGGTTCGTCGTTGATGATGGGAGGGGCATCCTCCTCATGTTCCGGAGGATCGGATACGTCGGAATCAGAGTCTGACTCCTGCGAGTCATCTTCATGAGCTCCTCTCCTTGTTGCAGCACCTATCCCATGCCATTGTGCTGGTGCTTCGTCTCCCTCTTCAAGGAGAGTGAGCCACTCTCCCTGTTTTGGAGCGTTCTCGAGTTCGAGATGCTCTCCCTTACTCACAGAGCTTTCGTGGAAATCCACGTCTTTGCTGCGGATGACCTTCTTGGCTCCTTGGTCCCACAGTCGATAGGCTTTGTGAGCGGTGTCGTAACCGATGAAAATACACTTTCGTGCTCTTGCATCGAGCTTTCCAGGGCCCTCACCAGCCTGGACCTTGGCAAACCCGGTGCAACCAAACACCTTGAGATGGGAGGCGTCCGGCTTCTTGCCTGACCATGCTTCTTGAGGCGTCTTCAGCTGCTGTGTCTGCTTCTTCTTGCCTCTCCTTCGCAGCGCTGCTGCAGGTGTGAGGTTCACAAGGTAGGTAGCCGTACGTGCTGCTTCAGCCCAGAACCTAGGAGGAAGCTTGGCGTCAAAGAGCATGCACCTAGTCATGCCTAGGAGCGCCTGGTTCATCCTCTCTGCTACGCCGTTGCTTTGAGGTGAGTAGGGTATAGTTTTCTGGTGTTCAATGCCCTGTGTCTTGAGCCACTCCCTGCAAGCTTCGTACTCTCCCCCATTGTCCGTCCTGAATGCCTTCACCTTCTTTCCACTCTGGCGCTCAACCATAGCGACAAAGGCCTGTAGATTCTCCTTCACCTCACTTTTCTTTTTGAGAAAGTATGTCCAGACTTTACGGCTGTTGTCATCGATGCATGTGAGGAAATATCTGCTGCCTCCATTTGACGGTATGCGAAAGGGACCACATACGTCAGAGTGGACAAGATCAAGAGGCGCAAGAGCGCGCGTGCCATTGCGCTTGAACGGTTTCCTTTTCGCCTTGCCTTGAAGACATGGCTCACACATGATCTCTGCTCCCACCACCTCATCACCTAGCTCCATCCCACGCACTAGCTCCTGCTTTCCCATGAGCTCCAATGTGCGATGAGCCACGTGTCCAAAGCGCCTGTGCCAAAGGTTCTTGGAGGATGTGCACAGGCTAGAATGAGCAGCCCCAGTGGCTGCATTTTCTTGTGGTTTTGTTGCCAAATCATCTGTTGCCACTGCTTCCGCTGCTCCAACATGTCCTTCCTCATCTGATTCTGCATCGCTGCTCTCCTCATCATCACTCTCCACCAAAGATTCAGCCGTTGGAGTTGTCGTCTTGGTCTGCAAGACGTAGAGTCCATCGACACGAGGAACCTGCGCGACAACCTTCTTGGCAGAGTAGGAGATGTTGATGTCCTTGGTAGGAACTATCACCGCTTCCTTCTCTGTAAAGACCACTGTCATGCCATGGTCAGTTATTTTAGAGACGGAGAGCAGGTTGGCTGTGAAGGAGGGCAAGTAGACCCCTCCCTCTAGCTTGAGGTCGGAATCTCCACCGTTGACACCCACTGTGACCAGCTTGTCACCAATCCCCTCAGCTGCCTCGACCTTGCCGTTGGCGACTCTGAAGTTCTTGTTACACGGAGCAAGAGAGATGAAGTCTCTCTTCTCGTAAGTGGTGTGCTCGTTTGTGCCCGAGTCAAGGCCATAGGCTCCTGGCCTGAGTATCGCCCGCCCTTTGTTGGAGGCACACCCAGCCATCAAGCTTGTGGGATCCTTCCCACCATTTCCCCCTCGCCAGTCATCCCCGTCTCCTCCCTCTTGCTTGGGTGCACGGCACTCTCGAGCCCAGTGTCCAGCCTTGCCACAGTTATGGCAGTTTCCTTGGCGCTTTGTACCCCTTCCACTGTTGCTAGTGCTGTTGTTTCCCCTGAACCCAGAGGAGGAGGTATTGCGGAAGGTGCCACTGCTCCGTGAGGCAAAGGCAGCCATGTTTGCTTCACTGCTGCTACGACGCATGGCTTCATTCCGCACATACTCAGAGACGGTGGTGTAGGAAACTAGATCTTCAGTCCCCCCTCCAATCACCGTTATCATGGGGCCCCAACTTTCCGGCAGCGTCATCAGAAAAATCATAGCCTGCCTGTCTGATTTCAGGTCCCACCCCATGCTCGTGGCTTGTTGCAAGAGCGTCTCAAACTTCTGCATAAAGGCGGAGACATCCTCCCCTTCACCAAGCCTCATGCTGATGAGATTTTGTGAAATGAAGAGACGGTTGGCAAGTGAGGAGGACTGAAATACTTTGCCGAGTTTGGCGTATGCCACGGCTGCCACTGTACAACCGCTGATGTGTGAAAGGATTGAGGGTTGCATGGAGGACACAAGAATGGCGAGAGCCTTCTTGTTGAGCTTGACCCATGCCACAAGGTCAGCACCCTCCTCCTTTGGTGCTGGGATAGTTCCGTCAAAGTATCCTAGCAAATCTCTGTCATCCATGATGATCTCAAACTGCCACTTCCAGAGTGCAAACCCCTCTCCATCAAATTTGAGGATGGGCGAATGATTCCCTGGTTCCCCTGTCCCTGCCATCCCTACAACTACAACTGCTACAGCTGCTGCACCTGTTGTTGATGCCGATGAACCTGTGTTTGAGGCCGTTGTAGGCTGTTGGTGAGAAGAGGAAACTGCTTCCCCTGTTACCGTTGGCCGTTGCAAGTAGATGTAGGCTGATGTCAGCTCCCAAGGTAGAAAGGTGCAGATGTGTTGCATTCCCCTCCGGCTGATGATTGACCTGCAAACAGAGAGGATGGGTGAGAGCGAAGGCGCTCTCACTGCTTGTGACTTTAGCGGTTGCGTGCGTGAAACTTCCCTAACCAGAGGAGTGGGCCCATAACCCTTTGTTAGCTACTGAGCTAACCACCTCTGGCAGAGAAGCCGCGAAACCGAAAAGCTCACAAAGGTTTTTAGGCCTTCTTCCTTCGTTGACATGTGTCATGCACCGCAAACTTAATCAGGCATACAGTTCACCTTCAAGAGTACTAATGCCTTAGCATTACATCTCAAGCAGAGCTCAAGTCGTCAATACGCAAGAGAGCATCAAGCAAGGGTTGATTGATCAGCATGCAAGACAAGTCCTTTTATAGCTGTCTATCCAGTCCTAGAACTCAAAAGCACATTCCTGGGAATTGGCCTGAACCAGCCAGGTCACCAATAGACTTGCACTGTGGGCTTGACACATAAGCATCCTAGTGTCAAGGTGACAGACCAACCATGTAGCGTCCAAGAAGCTACGGACTTTCTTTCTTGGAAGCTTCCACAGCAAACAAGATATGCATGGGGCCAGGATCGACCTCATGACCTCTCACTTGGCCAAATCAACAAAATGGCCAAGGTAACCACTCACCCACATGGTGTACTCACAGGTCATATCTCACAAGAGACAGAGCATAGTTGAGTCACACTACAACGGATCTAGGGGTCATACCTCCACAAGGGGCAGAGCATTCCTGATCCGTCCTACAACACTGAACAAGGGGCAAAAACATTCAACACAAACTGCGTGTAGGCCTCAGCGTCCGTCGGTTCCACCAGACGATACTTCATCAGCGTCGCGTCTCGCCGTGAGTCATCTGCACGCCGATGTACACAAGTCGGGAGGACAAAACAGAGTACAAGTGAGAGATGTAAGACAAAAACCAACAATCCCCCATGACCCACAGGCGTAGTGCACATGGACGGGCAGAGAGCACAGAGACCAAGAGGATAAGGAGAGAGGGAACCTCACGGATGCACACCAACTGCACTCACAGCCTTCTTGAATGAGTCATGCTTCAGTGCCTTGGTCAAGAAATCAACCAACTGTTATGTTGCCTCAACCCACACAATGTTGATGCTACCGTCATGCAACAACAAATGCACAAAGTGATAGTCGACATTGATGTGCTTTGTGCGAGTGTGGTGCACGCCATCATTGTTAGCAATGGCCATAGCATTCTCATTGTCATGGTGCAACGTGATGGACGGGAGTGACTGACGCAACTCAGACAACAGGCGGCGAAGCCACACGCTCTCACACGCACCAGAACCAAGGGCCACATACTCAGCCTCAGCAGTGTTGCGCGCAATGTAGCCTTGCTTGCCACTACGCTAGGACACATCTGTTCTGCCAACAAGGAAGATCCAGCCAATACAACTCTTACCGTCTGGACTACTGGCCCAGTCACTGTCGGTGTATCCCGTCCCCACAACAAACGGCTGTCGACGGAACATGAGGCCTCACCGTGGGGTAGAAACGACGTAGCGTAGCACTTGGATTGCAGCCTCAAAATGGAGGTAACGCGGCTCCTGAAAGAACTGTGCGAGGAGGTTGACGGCTAACACAATGTCTGGACGTGTCGTCGTCGCCAGGAACATCAGTGACCCAATGATGCACAAGTACGTGGTCACTTCTATTGGCTCCCCCACCATAGCTGGATTAGAACTCTTGAGCATCACCTGACCATCGGGTGACATGGGTGAGGATGCCATTGGCACGAGGGGCAGGTCCTCAGCGAAGTGCCCGAACAGGGTCTGGACGTAGGCGGCCTGATGGACATGTAGGATGTCCACAAAGCGATCATGCTCAAGCTCCATATCCAAAAAGACTCCTGCTGACCCAAGGTCCTTCATCTGGTAGGCAGCGTGCAACATGTCCTTGATCTGTTGGATGGCAGCTGCATCCGGCGATGCGATGAGCAGGTCGCCGACATAGACCAGGACACTGATGAGAGTCTGACCTTGCGACCTGATGAATAGTGCGGGGTCGGCAGAGCTGCAAAGGAGGCCGCCGCTAAGAAGCGTACGACTGATCTCCTTGTTCCAGCAACGCAGTGACTGCTTCAGGCCATAGAGGGCCTTCCGTAGCTTCCAGACCTTCCCGGAGTCGTCGTCGAAGCATGGAGGCTACACCATGTGGAGCTCCTCACCAACCAGTGAGCCATGGAGGAAGGCGTTGCTCACATCCATCCGATGCAGCTCCCACCCGTGCTGGGCAACCAGGCTGAACAACGCACGGCTGGTAGAGAACTGACCGATCGGGGAAAAGATCTGGTCATAGTCAATCCCAGGGACCTGAGCAAACCCTTTGGTTGTGATACGGGCCTTGTACTTGTCCAGGGACCCGTCTGGCTTCCACTTTCACCGGAGAACCCACTTGGCGCCGATGGCCTTACGGCCCGGGGGCAGGTCGATGAGCTCATAGACATGATGTTGCCGAATGGCGGCAAGCTCGTCAATGTATACAACCTCCTAAGGAGCGGCCTCAGGTGACGTCCGAGCCTCACGTAGGGTGGCTGGGTCCTGTGGTTGCTCCGTGGGGCGGACAGTGAGGGCGTGCGCGTCCCGCGTCCCTGGTGACATCCATGTGAGTGTGGCCGCAACGACATATCGGTGCTCTTGATGGAGCAAGGTATAGCCCAGAGCTGACCCTGGATGTAGATCGGTGATGACTGACAGTGTGGCCAGGCTGAGTACCTTGGTGACGGGATCCCCACTTACGACCGTGAGAGTGGATCTGACATGAGGTGAGGAGCATCGTGGAATGAAAGGGGGTCATGGATTGAGAGGATGTGAGGAGGCAGCCTGAGTGCTCACTATCGGCCTTGGTCTGAGGCTCCCGCTTGGACCACGTGTGTAGCGCGCCGATACGGACGGGGCAACCGGCCCTGAGGGGCTTGCGGACACGAACGGGGAAGCCGGCCCTGAGGGACTGGCAGACACGGACACGGCGGCCAACCTTGAGGGGGTGTCGGACACGGACAGGGCGGCCGGCCATGAGGGGCTGTCGGATACAGATGGAGCTGCCGACCCTCAGGGGCTGTCGAACATAGATGCGACAGCCGGTCCTAAGGGACTGGCGGACACGGACGGGACAGCTGGCCCAAGGGACTAGCGGGCATGGATGAGGCAGCCGGCCCTATGGGGCTGTCGGACACAGATGGGGCAGCCAGCCCTGAGGGACTGGCGGACACGAATGGGGCAGCCAGCCCTGAGGGATTGGCGAACACGCACAGGGCAGCCAGCCCTGAGGGGATGGCGGACACAGACGGGGAAGCCGGCTCTGAGGGACTGGCGGACACGGACGGAGCCGCCGGCTTTGAGGGGCTGTCAAGCACAAATGGGACAACCAGCAAAGACAGACCCGTGGGCGCAGACAATGGAATGCCCGGACGCAGTTGGACGGAGGACGGACCCACCAATCCCCCACGCAATAGGAGAAACTGTTGACATGGTGTGCTCCTTGCCATGAGTTCCATTGATCGTACTCCCTTGTTAGACCAATAATGAGTGGTCGAACACTAATCTAACTTTAGATTTGGATTTCTTGGATGTTTCCATGCAGGATCGAGCTTTGAATAGCTCAATTTGACTCAGTATTCAGAAAGTTAGCCTAGCCCAAAAAACGGGTGTTGGGCGGGTGGAATCTGGTACCCGCCATGGGTGGCGGGATAATCCACCGCCAGTGATCCGAGTTCGTCCCCAATGAGCTCAAAATACACCAAGGGCATGAATGAGGCAACCATAAGGACCTCCTTGACCAGAGTGAACTTCTCCTTGACTTCTGGGCGAGGAAAGACGCTTCGACGGGTCATCGTCGAAACGCCTCTCGTTGCCTAGCGTGCAAGGCAATGTGGGCGGCACCACTAAGGGTTACTTCGACGGCCGTAGTAGGGGCTCTTCTGCTCCGATTTGGGTGTGCTTGGATGCGTTGGAAAGCTTGGATCACAGGCTATAAGGATCTGATGCAATCTCACTATAATAAGTAACAAAAATGTGTTTCGATTCAGATCTACTGAATGTGACGTGTTGTGCCCACTCACATCTGTGATCCTTGTACTCCACACTCTTCACCATTGGTGTCCTTTGGCTGCTCAAAACACTGGTAGCATGTATCAGCAAGAGCTAGGCATCCTTGAGGGTGCCTCTGCATCCACTAGATCCAACAAAGGGTTATGGACCCATGTGCCTAGAAGGACCCTAGCTCTACAACGTTCACGCTACCGCCGCGCGCCATGGCACCGACCGAGCAAGAGAGCATCGGTGTCTCGAATTTTGACGGACTTGGCTTCCACTTGTGGAGGTGGGAATTTGAGGTCTTCCTTGATGACAAGGGCCTGATTGAGCTGGTCAACAATAAAGAAATGACCTCTCCAGATACCACGACACCGGAGAAAGTGGAAGCGTACAAGAAGCGCAACAAGAAGGCACTTGCTTTGTTGGTGTATGCGCTTGCTCCGACGCAGCGCTCCCTCATTCAAGGATACACGGAGGCCGCAGAGGCCTGGAGCTCTACACCATCTACCAGTCTACCAACCTTTCTTACCAGCTCTTTATCTTCAAGAGGCTTGTCACCCTCCGAGCCAACGAAGGTGACGACATCATGGAGATCCTGTCGCAGATTGAGTCCCTAACTGCCGAGTGCGTAGCCACCAAGTGGAAGGTCGACTCCTCAGCTGCAAGCCATGATCCTCCTCCTGGCATTGCCGCAAAGTTGGATTCCGATGATCACCGTCGTAGGTGGCTGGTCCGCCGATGAGCTGAAGTACCCGAAGGTGGCTGAGTACGTTCACAATGAATGGATGCGGCGTGGTGGGAGAGAGAGTGGGGAATCATCAAGTTCCGCCTATGCCGTCCGCCCTCGAGGTGGAGGGGGAGGCAAGAAGGGGAAGGGTGCCAAGCAGGGTACCAAGAAATGTGACAGGAAGGGGGAGTGCTACGTGTGTGGCAAAGAAGGCCACTACGCACGCAACTGCCCCAACAGGAAGTCAGACCAGCCGAGGAAAGCTGGAAAGAAGGAGGACCGTGTAATGATGGCAAAGGAGTCCACTGAATTGACAGATCCGGAAGTCTCTGTGACTGACTCCGGATCAGGCCGCCACACACAAAGCAAGCTGGCAGCATTCGTCACCTATGGCACCTCGGAACGGCGCATGACGGTGGCCAACGGAAAAACAGAGTTGGCTGCCGGAGAAGGCAACGTTTGCATTGAAGTGGATATGGACGGGGAGGCTGTCACGAGCACAATTCACGACGTGCTCCACATGCCCAACTTTGGGACAAACCTGTTGTCAGTGAGCCACCGTACCGACAAGGGGCTCAAGGTGCTCTTCAACAAGAAGGAGGCCATCATCCGGAAGGAGGGGGCCGGCGAGGTGATTGCACGTGGAAATCGAGAGGACGACTTGTACCTGCTACGTGCAAAGATCCTCGGCAGCCGGGCGGGGTCCAACGTTGCCCACCTCGCGAAGAAGGACGATGGAGACCTGGACCTATGGCATCGTCGCCTATGCCACATCGCTCCCTCAACTGTGAGGGACATGGCAAAGAAGGAAGTGGTACGGGGTCTTGAGGTTAAGAGCCTCGACGCAGCCAAGGATGTCGTGTGCAAGTCGTGCGTGGTCGGCAAGGCGACGCGGCAACCGTTTGATGGAAAAGGGATGCAAGCATCGGCAAAATTGGAGGTGGTGCACACAGATGTGTGTGGATCATTCGAGCCCTTCATTGGTGGGGCACACTACTTCATCACCTTCATCGACGACCACAGCTGTAAACTCTACCTCTACATCATCAAAAGGAAGAGCGATGTCTTGTCGTACATGCAGGAGTTCGTGGTAGCTGTGGAGCGGCAAATGTAGTTGAAGGGGAAGGCATTCCGAAGCGACAACGGTGGCGAGTACGAGGGCTGCTCGGCATGGATGGAGAGCAAGGGGATCGCATGGCAGAAAACTATGCCACACTCTCCGCAACAGAACGGCGTTGTCAAGAGGGTGAACCGCACCATCCTCAACATGGTCCGGTCCATGTTGAGCGATGCCGGCCTCGTACACCGGTACTGGGGCGAGGCGGCACTAAAGCGGCGTACATCATGAACCTAACGCCGACGAAGCCACTAAAAGACGCAGAGTCCAAGGTATGGAAGACGCCACAAGAAGTGTGGAGCAGGAGAAATCCAACTGTGGCTCACCTCTGCACGTTTGGATGTGTTGCACATGTTGTTGTGCAGGCACGGGAGGGGCGAGGCAAGCTGGACCCGCGGACTCGTCGGTGCATCTTTGTCGGCTACGAGAGCGGGAGCAAGGCATACCGGCTCTTCGACCCGCGGAGGCAACAGATCGTGAAGAGTCACGACGTCACGTTCGACAAGGACAGCCGTTGGACGGACAAGGACGCGGGTCTCTCCAATCAGGGGGAGTGGCTACCACTCCTCCAAGGGGAGACACTGGAGGACGCAAAAGAGGGTGACATCCCATCGGCTCCAGCCGGCGAGAACCATCCGGGCGATGTGGGAGCGGCTGATTTCCATTCAGCCGAGTCGGACAATGAGTCCGAAGCGCCGGCAGCAGTGGAGCTGAACGAAGAGGTGGGGAGTGAGCCCGCATCTCCGAGAGAGGGGGAGCAGGCCAGCGGTGCAAGTGGCACTACGAGGGGGCAGCAGCAGTAGCAGCAGCAACGGCAGCAGCAGCAGCAACAGCCTCAACAGCAGCAGCCCCGGAGAAGCGGACGCGCAAGGAGGACGGCAAAAAGGTACGATGTCGTGAAGGGCATCTGGACTGGGCTTGCTTGAGCATTCTTTGTGCAAGAGGAGCCCGAGACCGTCAAGGAGGCATTGCAGCGGAAGGATGGGGCTGAGTGGGAGGGAGCTATAAAATCTGAGCTCACCTCCCATGAAGAGAACGGCACTTGGCAACTGATTGACAGGCCGGAGGGCGCAAAAATCATTGGCTCCAAGTGGATCTTCAAGAAGAAGCTCACCAAGGAGGGAAAGGTGGAGTGGTACAAGGCGGGGCTGGTCGCGAAGGGGTATACCCAGTGGAAGGGTGAACACTACGAAGAAACCTTCACACCGGTGGTGAAGTTCGCCTCCATCCGCTCCATCCTCTCGGTGGCGGCGGTGCGCGACTACGAAGTCCACCAAATGGACGTAAAAACCGTGTTCCTCAATGGCGACCTGGACAAGGAGGTCCTCATGGAGGTGCCAGAGGAGGTGGACGCGCCGCCAGGGAAGGTGTTCCGGCTTTGCAAGGCACTTTACGGGCAGAAGCAAGCGCCACTCATGTGGTACCTGAAAATGGACGGCTTCATGGCCGAGCTTGGCTTCAAGCGCTGCGAAGCGGATCAGAGAGTGTATGTGCGGAAGCAGCCGGGGTTGCACCAGATCGTGGTTCTTTACGTGGATGATCTCATCCTCGTGTCATCGGACATGGAGGAGTTGGTGAACCTGAAGTGACAGCTAGGCGGTCGGTTCAAAATGACCGACATGGGCGAGCTCCAGTACTACCTCGGCGTCGCCATCAAGAGGGACCGCAAGGCACGCACGCTCGAGATGGGGCAGGCAAAGTACATGCAAGAGGTGCACCACTGCTACAACATGGAGGAGTGCAACCCCATCGGCACACCCGTGACCACATGTGAGCTGAGCTTGGGCATGGGTCCAAACACGGACGAGGAGGAGGAGATGGCAGGTGTGCCATACCAGTCCGCAGTGGGGAGCATCATGTGGCCATGGTGGCGACGCGGCCCGACTTTACCTTCGCAGAGGGCCAAGTGAGTCACTATGTTACTGACCCCGGGCCGCTGCATTGGCAAGCGGTGAAGAGGATCCTTCGCTATCTCAAGGAAACAAAACAGTCGCGGCTTGTGTTTGGTGGAGGAGCACGTGACGCCTCCCTTGGTCAGCTACTCCGATGTTGACTGGGATGGTGATGTGGATAACAGAAAATCAACGTCGGGTACGTGTTTGTGCTTGGTGGTGCAGCGGTTTCATTGGCAAGCAGGAAGAAGGACTGCGTGGTGTTGTCCGGCACCAAAGCGGAGAACATCGTGCTCGCGGAAGCTGCAAAAGAGGCGGTGTGGCTGCGGCGGCTGCTAAAGGAGATTGGCATTCCGCAAAGGAAGCCCACGGTACTCAATGTTCACAACATGAGTACCATCAGCCTCACCCAGAACCCAGTGTTGCACAGGATGACCAAGCACATCGAGATCCGTCATCACTACGCACGGGACTTGGTGGCGAAGGGAGATGTGGCTATTGTGCATTGTGGCACTAAGCGCATGCTCACCGATTCCATGACCAAGGCACAGCCCAAGGACAGGCACGATGCAAGCTGCATGGAGCTCGGTCTGCGCTATGAAGTTTAAAATGCTGCTGGTTCCAAGAACAGGGCATCAAGGTTGCGGGACAAGGGGGAGATTGTTGACATGGTGTGTCCCTTGCCATGAGTGCTGTTGATCGTAATCCCTGGTTAGACCACTAAGGAGTGGTCGGAAACCTGATCTAACTTTAGATTTGGATTCCTTGGATTTTTCCATTCAGGATCGAGCTTTGAACCACTCGATTTGAGTCAGTATTCAGAAAGTTAGCCTAGCCCGAAAAACGGGTGTTGGACGGGTGGAATCTGGTACCCGCCATGGGTGGCGGGATAATCCACCGCCAGTGATCCGAGTTCGTCCCCAATGGGCTCCAAATGCAACAAGGGCATGAATGAGGCAACCATAAGGACCTCCTTGACCAGAGTGAACTTCTCCTTGAATTCTGGGCGAGGAAAGATGCTTCGACGGGTCATCGTCGAAACGCCTCCCGTTGCCTAGCGTGCAAGGCAAGGTGGACGGCTCCACCAAGGGTTACTTCGACAGACGTAGCAGGGGCTCTACTGCTCCGATTTGGACGTGCTTATATGCGTTGGAAATCTTATATCACAGGCTATAATGATCTGATGTAATATTACTATGCTAACTAATAAAAACGTGTTTCGATTCAGATCTACTGAAAGTGACGTGTTCTGTCCACTTACATCCGTAATCCTTGTGCTCCACACTCTTCACCATTGGTGTCCTTTGGCTACTCAAAATACTGGTACCGTGCATCAGCAAGAGCTAGGCATCCTTGAGGGTGCCTCCACACCCACTAGAGCCAACAGAAACATCGATGCGCTGGAGCAAACGAGGTCGTGGGGAAACATGTCCTCAAAGAAGAGGGCATCGCGGGACTCAATGATGCAGTATCGGGTGGGATCCCAGAAGCACCATGCCTTCGACTGGCGCGAGACGCCAAGGAAGGTGCACGGACGACCGCGAGGCTCGAGCTTGCCACCCTGGTATGGGGCAGGCAACCACACGATGGCTACGCAGTCCCAAACCCAGGCCGGACGCAGGTGGGTGCGTTCCCCATACCAGTGTTGGTATTGGGTGGACTGACGAGGAATGGGTCCGTGGGGGATCCAGTTCCAGACCCAAGTTATGTAGGTCATGGCCTTGAAGTAGAAGCTGTCAGAGATGCCAGACTCGATCCGCATGGAATAGACGTTGTCGACCATGGTGTGGTTCCATCGCTCAGAGACGTCGTTCTGGGCTGGCGTGTAGGGCGCCGGCGTCTCATGATGGACACCATAGGAGGCGAGAAAGAGTGTGGTCTCCTCCATAAACTCACCTCCGTGATCGGAATGGAAGCAACGGAAAGGATGACCACACTCGCGTTCAGCACGGACAAGCCAGTCCCAAATGGTGGGAGCGATGTTGCTCTTCTGCCGAAGGCAGAAGACCGAGCGATAGCGAGAATAGTCATCTGTAAGTGTCAGGATGTAACGACCGTGCTCGCCGACTAACTCAATCGGGAGGGGACCCATGACAGCAGAGTGAACCAGTTCAAGTGTGGCGGATGCTCAAGAGGCAGAGAGGGGGTAGGTGGAACGGTACATCTTGCCTTGAGCACAATCAATGCACTCGGTGGGACACAGTAGAGGAAAGGAGGCTGGATCAAGGCCCTTGGCCGGCTACGTGTGAAGCATGCTAGTAACAGCAGCAGAGTGGACGTGATAGAGGCGGCGATGCAGGAGACACGTATGCTAAGGAGACAGGTTGTTGGTAACAAACACGTGGCCAGTATCGGCCCATGAGGAGGGGACGAAGGCAGAAGCGGAGAGGTGCGGTACGTGCCACAAGTTGCTCTAGGCGGTGGCATGCAAAACAACACGACCAGATGGATATAACGACACAGTGCCTACACCACGTGAATGCAAAACGTCCATGCTCATGCAATCAAGGATGGTGAAAGACATGAGGCTAAGCTCAAGACCAGGGATGAAGAGAACATCAGTCAAGAAGAAATCACTAGCCGGACCACGGAAACGAACGACGCCGACACCACGAATGGGTAACACCTGACCAGAATCCGTCCGAACCCCAGTGACATCGGTGACGGGACCAAGAACACTGAAAGCCTCGCGTGAGGTCGTCATGTGATGCGTGGCCTCGGAGTCGATGATCCCGGTCTCTGATGGATCCTGGACCGGTGTGGCTAGGTCGGTGACAGTCACATGGCAATGGACGAGCGACGCTGAGGAAGTGGACAGAGGTGCGAACCGGGAGTGCCAGTCATCTAGCCAGGCGACATCGTCACAAAGAAGAGCAGGAGGGCAAGGCATGGCAGAGGACAGGATGGACGGAGATATAGTACATGAGCGTAGCACCGACTCTGTCATGGAGGGTGGGGAGGAACTAGCGACTACGTAACTCGCACTTCCCCGGGGAGGAGGGCGAGGAAGGCCGAGCTGAAGTGCGATGAACTGCTCCAGCTGGCGCTCGCGGACGGAGGGCCCGATGGAGTAGACCGACTGCGGTGTGACGGCGCCGGAGTCCAAGAGGGAGAAGGAAGGCACCGAGGACGGAGGAGCGGGCGAGGACGGCTACGAAGGAGGCTGCGTTGGGGCCATCGCGAGCGGTGCAGATGCGGTAAGAGCAATGACGGTCACGGCAGCGGTGGCAAGGTGGCGCTCGCGCTGGCAATGCATGGTGGTGATGACTCGAGCCTCGTCGGTTGGGAGCGGACACATGTACCACCCGTGTCCTGACTGGCCACAGTTGTGGCAGACGAGGCTGGCATTCCCGGATCCTCTAGTCTGCTACTGAGGACCCTTGTCCTTCTTACCTCGCTTCTTCTTCTTGCCAGCCAAGGAGGCGCCACAAGATGCTGCTGCTGTTGGGGCAGCAACAGCCACTAAGGTGACGACAGGAGAGGCGAGGGATTCCGTGCGATGGATTTGTGACTCCTGACGAGCTTCCTTGATGCGGAGGAAGAGCTCGTACACCCAGGGCATGAGGGTATCCTGGGCAGCCTTTCTAAATAGAGTAAAGGACAAAGACGTCGGAGAAGAAGTCGATGGTGTCACGCTTGATGGTCAGGAGCGCGGAGAGAGTGGATGGCGCGGTGTCTTTGAGGCGGCGCAGGAGGTCCTCTGCGTGCTGCCAATAGGAGGTGACTGTCTCTATCTCCCCCATGCAGAGGGAGTTGAACTCCCGGAGCAGGCGGCTGGTCTGAGCATCTCTAAACAGGCGATGTGGGTATGTGAGTACGTGCCAGGCTGCTACTGGTCACAAAGTGCGCCAGTGGTGAGGTCGCCAAGGAAGGGCTCAAGGGCAAGGCGTGCGGGTGGAGGGGCCACAAAGACGAGGGCACACATAGCGCGACTAACGTCATAGACCTGGTTGGCCTGGGTGGAGTCGAAGGCATGACATATTAGGGCCACAAGCCCTTGACCTGTGCCCAGATCTGGAAGGTGAGCTCCCAGCTCCGGACCAGGTCGCCAGCCGGAAGCGGCAGCGACGGGGTTTCGCAGTCCTTTGGCGTGCGGCCGCCACCCAGAGTGGGGCCTAGGATTTACGTCACCGTCTGCTGTTGGCGTTGGGTGTGCTGCTGCACCAGGTCCTGTGTGGCATAGGAGACTGCAGGGCTCGCGTACTCGGGTGGAACAAACGGTGCTTGCTGATGTTGCTACAGCTGATGCAGTGGCTGCTGCTGCTCCTATAGTAGCGGTTGCTTATACGGGTGCTACAGCTGCTGTTGCGGTGGCGGTGTCCGCAGCTGTAGTGCTGCTAGCTGCTGTGTCAGCGTTGCGAGCTGCTGCCACAAGGCAACGAGCGGATCTGTCAAGCCAGCATGACTGACGACAGAGCCTGCAGTGAGTTGGTATTGCTGCTGCTGCTACTATTTCTGCGGTTGCTACTGATGCTACTGTTGCTATGGCTGCTAATGCTGCTGTTGCTACAGCTGTTGTTGTTGCTACTCTTGCTGCTGCTTTCGTAGCTGCTGCTACTGTTGCTACTGTTGCTGCTACTACTACTGCTCTTGCGGCTGCTACTACCGTTCCTATTGCTGCTATAGTGGCGGTAGCTGCTGCTGCTACTGCTGTTACAACTGCTATAGCTGTTGTAGGAAGAGGGATCCTCTAACAGAAGAGGATCCCTCTTCGTTCTCTACCATGTTTCACCTCCTTGTACCCCCCTTCTTTTGTGTTGCTGATGTCAGTAGTGAAGTCAGCAGTGACGTCAGCCTGGGATGGCTGTCATGAGCAGCTACTGTTGCGTTATCTGTAGGGTTGCTACTGTAGAAAGAGTTTTTCTTTCCCTTCTTTTTTTATGACGTCAGCATTGACATCAGCAGTGATGTCAACTGAGGAAGGCTGATGTCAGCACCAGTTGTTGCTGGAGCCACGCCTGTGTCAGCTGCAAGGCTGCTGCTGCTGCTGTTACAGCAGCTGTTGCTACTACTGCTACTGCTGGTCTGCTGTTGCAACCGCGGTTGCTGCTACTATTGCTGCTGCTACAGCTGTTGTGGCAGCAAAGGCTGCTGCTACAGTTGTTTCTACTGCTGCTGCTATTGCAGCTGCTGTTATAGCAATAGTTGTTGTTGCTGCTGCTGCTACTTCTGCTACTACTGTTGCTGCTGCGGTTGTTGTTATAGTAGCGGCTGCTACTGCTGCTATTGCTGTTGCGGCTGTTGTTACAACAGCAATTGTTGCTGCTACTACTGTTCCTACAGTTGCTACTGCTGCTACTAGAACTTCTGCGTGTTGTGGGGTGGGGGATTTTTTGTGTTCCCCCCTTTTTTTCTTCTTCCTTTGCTCGTCACAGTGAGCTTGCTGCTCACTGTAAGCAGCAAGCTGCGAGCAGAGAGCTTGCTACTTGCTGCTTGCAGCTCAGACCTCGCTGCGAGTAGCGAGCTCGCTGCTCGCTACAAGCAGCTGCAGCTACTACTACTGCTCTTGGCTGTTGCAGCTGCTACTCCTGGCTGCTGCCGGCTGTTGCTGCCTACTGCTCACAACTACTGCTGCAACAGCTGGTCGCTGTTGTTGCTTGCTGCTATTGTTACTACTGCTGCTACGGGCTACCGTTGCTCCTGTTGCAAGCTGCTGCTACTGCTTACGACTGCGAGCTGATGGTGCTGCAAGCTGCTGCTACTGCCAGCTGTTGCTGCTGCACACAGTTGCTACTGGCTGCTGCTGTCACTACTCGTCGTTGCTGCTACTGCTGCAGGATGTTGCTATTAACAGTCACTACACTTGGTTGACGTCACCACGTACGTCGTCACCAGCAGGCACCTGATGCGGCCTGCCGCTCACCTCCTCACGTCACGCGTGGGGGTCAGTGTTGCCGGAAAAAATCCGGCAGCATTTCCCCTGGCCCAATGGTCGTGGGAAAAAATCTAACGCCGCCACTAGGAGGGTCAATGCTGCCGGAAAAAAAATCCGGTGGCATTTCCCTTGCACTTGCGCGTATGGGGGTCCGCCCGGCGTAGTCAAGCACCTGTACGCCAGTCGTCTGCTGCTGCTGCTACGCTCTGGCTCTTATACGAAGTTGGAAACTATGCTAGAGCACACGTTGGGACAGTGGCGTTGTTGATGTAGCGTGCGGGCTTCCACACTCGTTGCACAGTCTGCTACCCCCTCAGTCTGCCACTGTAGAGTCCAAGTCTGAGTGCTCTAGATTTGTTACTCAGAAACGCGCGTGTCACTGTTAGCTCCAGAAAGCAGCTGAAAACTGGAAGTGACTGATTAGTAATCAAGAATGAGCAACAATGGGAGACACCTCCAAGTTCTAGCTCCCCCCTAGCTCTCTAAAGCTTGTTACTCAGCTAACCAGCCAATCAGAAAATAGACCTATTTTCTGGCAGGCAGGGTTTTCTTGGTGAGCCCTGCCAGACGGCCGACAGCCCAAAACCCGGGCGTCGTCTGTTTTGCATAAAAACTGGACCATACCATCATACGCACGTTGCGAACGCAGTCGTGTAGTCAGAATCAGTTAGAAAAATAGCAGTGAGGAGTTATGGCTGTCAAAACCCAAGCAGCGTCTACGCTAACCCTCGGTACCAACAGTGTCAGAAAGTCATGAAACTTGGACCCTAGGCATAGCACTGTGAACGCAACAACACAGTCCGCGATGTTGGACATGTGCAGACAACAAATGCAGTGATAGTGCCTATCGGCGGTACGACTGTCGAGGAGTTCTGCCCATGGAGCTGAGCACGAAGGAGGGAGGAGGCTCCAGCAAACTGCGTGTAGGCCTCAGCGTGTGTCGGCTCCACCGAGCGACACTCTATCAGCGTCGTGTCTCGCCGTCATTCATCTGCACGCCGATGTACACACGCCGGGAGGACACAACAGAGTACAAGTGAGAGATGTGAGATAAAAACCAACATAGTGTCAGAATTTTGGAGATACTGGTGGAGTCGGAAAGGACGACGACAACCAAGCTTTGAGAAGGATCGACGAAGCTTCGGAGAGCTGACGGTTTGCTGATGTCAGCAGGGCGACAGAGAGATATCAGCGGAGTGCTGCTGGAGGAAACTTGGATACAAAACTTCTGAATGGAAAGGATGATTTGCACGCTGTAGAGTTGATATCAGGCGGCAATCAGGCAGTCAGACCTTGTTGTAGCTCACGGTAGAAGCTGCGAGTGGATTCCTTGATACAAACAGGGAGACGGCAAGCTGATTGATATGATGTAAGCAAGGAGCTGAAGTGAAACGGAAGCGACGAGCTGAGCGTTGATGATAAGCGGAGCGAGGCAACGATGATGATTGAATGATAAAGAATGATGATTGATTGCGGCGGCAATGAGGGGCAGAGCCTGAAGAACCACAAGGGTTAATTAGAACTAAGAGAACAAGGAGACTAAGTACTAGCTCTAGTCTCTAGTGCACTTGAGTTCCTAGGCATCCTATGTGTCTACGGCGGACGGTGCGAGAGGTGCAGCCGCAGGCGCCATACTGCTGTTGCTGCCGCTGCTGTGGGTGGAGTCGCTTCGCGACTCCACGCACGGTAGCGGCTGTTCCTTGGCTTGGTCTGTTGCATCGCTCCGGACGTGCGGTCTCCACTCGTAGTCTCGTAGCAGGGTCTGAGTTGCGGGTTGCTGTGTCTTGTGCTGACGAGACAAACGTCACTCCTGTCGGCACCGGTACGTAGTCGGCCGGTGATTGTCGTTGCACGATCGTGGGCCGGAGCTCCAGATCTGTTGAGTGATGCGCTCCTTCGATCTCTTTCGTGCGGTCGACGTGGCCATCCTGGCCGGTGTGAGGTCAAGGTTGGTGGTACCCGGATCCGAGCACTCTTGGATATTTGCTTTTCTCCGAAAGTTTGTCTTGGACAGGGATGCTCCCGTGAACCAGGGGTGCGGAACCCGGGGTCAGCCTTGTGACCAGTGAAGATTATTCTGACACATAGCCCCCTTCAATATGAGACCGAAATCTTACATCAAAAACATGTAAACGACATTATTAAATATTTAAATCTTTTAGAACTCAATGACGCCAGTCCAAGACCCGATACTGGGAATTGTTTGTAAATATGATGTTATGACTGTCAAATAAACCATACATGATTTGATGAATGCGAATCAAAAATCAAAAATAACACAGGACATACCCACTTTCTTAAGAAAGGAACGACATGCCTGTATGTTGAAGTTCGTTGGCCACTCACAATTCTATGCCCTCTTGCCTCTCACACTTTGCACACATTCTGTACAGATTAAGTGACAATGGTCCCACCTGGGGAAGCGTCCTATGTACCCATCCTGGTTGGAGTCGTTGACGCCCTCAAGCTGTTGCTGCTGCTGGACCCAGGAATGCCCTCGGGCACAGTTGTGACCATTGCATGACTCTCCATGAACTTCTATGACTCTCTGTGATGCGGTAGATGCTAGGGCCCGTACATTCTCACTGTCGTGCCCTGCATCATGTTATCTTGCCTTGCATGTGATGGGGGAGCTGCATATTTCCCGGGTGCTGATCCTTAGGGGGGCACCGTGCTGGTTTTGACCGTGCGTTGGTGAGCAGCCATCCTCGGTTTATTCCGAGCGGTCGGGCTCGACCCCCAGGTGGCGGCACTCGCTCACCCGAGTTTGACACTCGTGGTGGGTGAGTGCTCACCGGTACTAGTCTCTCTCGCCCCCTCTCTCTCAACTTGTCTTGGTTGAGTGTGCATTTTAAGCAAGTTACCGCATCCATGGCGTCTCTCGCTCGGCGCGACTTAGTGCATTCATCCACCTACCCACACAGGGCCTAGTCACGTAACTTCCTAGTAACTACTGGTATCAGAGCAGTGAGATATGCCTCTCACCGCTCGACGGTCCTGGTCCTTGGAGCCCTCCGTGGTCCACATCTCCCGTGGTCCACGCATCACCACAGCTACTCCCGCAGCCTTTCTTGGTCTCCACTTTCTTCCAGGCCGCAGCAGTTGTCTCAGCTGTGCGACGTGGTCATCCTCAATCTAACGAGGCCGTCGTCCACCTCTCGGGGTCTCACGAGTGCTCTACCACCCACTCGCACATGCTCGGGGAATCTCATTGCCCCAAGCTGCTGGCACTTCTTCCGGCTCTCACACCGCCCCCAGTCGCCTCCTCTGTTCTCCCGACGAGCTTCTGCTGCACCCGGCTTCTCTCGCGTGCTCTCCACGCACAGCTGCTCTCTCAGCTGACCGCCATTCTTTGCGGTCACTCTTAACCGCATTTGGGTGTCCGACGACTTGCAGCTACTCTCGGCTGCCCTCGAGGCCATCTGTGGTGCTCGGATGCACCTCTCGCCTTCTCTGTGTTCCCGGCGAGCTCTTGCTGCACCCGGCCTCTCTCGCATGCTCTCCACGCTCAGGTGCTTTCTCAGCTGCCAGTCATTCTTCGCGGTCCCTCTTAACCGCACTCGGGTGTCCGCGACTTGCAGCAGCCACCCTGGATTCACCACCACTTGACAGGCCCTCCGACGAGGATCCTGATTCTCCTCGCACTAAAGCACACTATACTGACCACGGGTGGATGAACCCTCGGGATTACAACCCTCCCACCCCTCCAGACGACGACACACCACTCTGGTTTTGCATGCTCGACTCCTCTTACTGGCGAGAGGATCTGGAGAGGGAAGTAGCTGTACGGGAGGAAGAAGTTGACCGACAGGTGTACACTGTGAACGAACTGCCACCGTCACCTCCTCTTCCCCCCATCATGCAACCGTCAGCCGGCACTCCACATTCCACCTCTGCATCCACCGCTGTTCCGCCCCCCGCTGCTGCTTCATCTGCTGAACCTTCACTAAAACCGGAGGTACCAGGCGTCATCCCTGCGCTTCCAGGACACACAGACCCCATCGGCCTCGTGGGGGCCATTCTTGACGCAGCAACAGCAGTCGGAGCAACTTTCGCTACGACTGCCTGTGCCTGCAGGGCTCCCACTCATACTGTTGTGGGTCGTGCAACTGACGCCTACGCACACGCAACAGCTTCTCTTACACTGCTTACCGCTGCCACGACATTCATCGCCACTCAGGTCACAGCAGCTGCAACCTCCGTCGCCACAGCAACCTCATCTGCCGCCGACACCACTGCAACCGCCATCGGCTCCATCCGAGCCTCTACAGCAACGGTTGTTCTGACCCCCACAGATGCTCCACGGGAGCTGACTCCTCACGTTACCACAAGGGTCCTCGTTGCATCTGTGTCTGCATCGGTGGCCGGAGCTTCTGTCACCGGCCTTCTGTGTTTGACTGTGGCAGCTGTAGGGTGGGTGGCAGTGCTCTTCTCCTCAGCAACAGCTGTGGTGGCTCCCCTCTTTGCCCTGCTGCCTCGTCACTAGCTCGGTAAGACCATCCCTCACCCTGCATGCTACACTCCCTTCCTCTCTCCTCTCATCTGTATTAGCATTCCTGCTTGCGTATTCTTCTCACCTTCTCACCATGCCTGGGACAGAGGAAAAGCTAGAGACCCTCCAGGCCGCCCTTAGCGAGGCGCAGGCTGAATGCCGAAAAGCGTCGGATGAGCTTGACCGTGAGCGGGACGCACAACAGGAGTTAGCCGCCAAAGTAGCTGCGTTAGTTCTTGAGCGTCTCCGCTCTGTCCCAGATTTTGCTGTAGTGCTCCCTACTGACCAGTCAGGGTCCACACACTCATCAGCGACACCTGCTGGTGGCGTTGCCAACGCCTCCTCTCCATCTCCCTCAATGGAAGCAGCCTTTGCTCATCCACCAATGCGGCAGAAAGATTTTGAGACACCGCCGCCGCAATTCACTTCCAAGCTCACCTTTACATCCTGGGAGACGCGGTTCAGTGCGTGGGCTCAGGGTGAGTTGCTGTAGGAGTATTACTCGCCTGCCAAGCCCTCGTTTATGCCTCAGCCCGTAGAGGTTGCCCGTGCGGTGCGGGCCCTCATCAACGCCGGCCCCGAAAGTCTCCAGTATGATATTTGTACGTACAATGCGGATCCCATCCGAGGCACCAATGCAGACCCAGTGGGTGCCTATGCGCTCATACGCGGCCGCAAAACTGTCACCGGGCATGCTGCCCAAAGCACACTCACTGTTCAGTTCAACACGTTACAGATGCGGGCAGACGAGATAGCATATGAGTACCGGGCACGCAGCTTGCGCTTACTGCGTGATCTTGGCAAGGCCGCCACAGGCCCTCTCTCCGCATGTTTGTCCATTGTCGTTGGCCTCATCCCTGAGCTTTCTGACTTGTATCTTCATGTCTCCCAGGCAGAGCCTGAGCGCCTTGCCTCTGCACCTGTCCCTCCTGATTCCCCACCGGGGATTGGTCCTCTCTTTGACTTCACTGCTGCACGTCTCACTGACTGGTGGAACGCCCTCCAGAACAAGCGTTTGCATCGCGCCGCCATTGCAGCAGTTACTGTCTCCTCACCCTCCGCTTCCGCTGCAGCTTCTTCCACTGCTTCTTCCTCTCAGGCCTCGGTTCACTCCACACAAGCTACCTCGCGCGGGGGGGACAATGCCTCCAACTCTAGGCGTGGTGGCGGTCATGGGGGCAAAGGGTGTGGAGGTGGGCATGGCGGCAAAGGCTCTGGCCTAGCTGCCGCAGATTTCACCTGCTAGAACAACGGCTCCCCCGGCCACTCTGCGCCCAAATGTCCCGCTCCTCGCGATGATGCACGCCTTGCCTCCTCCATGCGTGCTCATTGGGCTCGCACTGGTGTCACTGCCTCCTCTGTTGTTGCCACCGTGACAGTCGCGTCCTCCTCATCCTCACCATCTGCCTCGGGCCCGACTACTACGCCGGCGCCTCTTCAACCGACGCCGCCTGTACCTAGCCCCTGGGGCTGGGTGCCACCACCGTCTGGCCCTCCATACCACGGACCTCCGTCCTCCCACTACTCCGTTCCTCACTGGACTCGTGACGATGGGCACTACTCTGACCGCTCCTCCGAGCGTTCCTCTGATCGCCGAGACGAGGAACGCATTCTTGAGCATCGGCTGGCCAAACTCCTCCATCTTCGCTCTCAGGGAGGTGAGAGTATGAGTGGCCAGTCCCGTGTCTCCGCTCTCTGCCTGTGAGTCGGATGTCACTCTCCGTGGTTCTGCCTCTGGTGGTGTGCAAGGGGAATTTCCTGATGATCGTGCCTGGATTGAACACTGGCAGTCTCACACGTTACCTGCACGTCTTGGTCACTCCACCTCTTTCTCCATCCGTGTTACCGTGGCTGTCTGTTTGGTCCTTCCTTCCACTTGTGCCTCACTTGGCCTCTGGATCATTGATTCCGGGACCACACATCACATGAATGCTTGTCGTTCCTCCTTCGTGTCCCTCGGGCTTGTTCAATCTGTACGTTCTATACGAATTGGCTCCGGCCAGCTTCTCCCTGTTCAAGGTGTTGGTGTCGTCCGTTTTGTTCGCCCCAGAGGTACTGTCTATCTGCCCGACGTCCTGTACGTCCCTGACATTGAAGTCAGCTTGCTCTCGGTGACCACCCTTGACGATCAGGGCATGGACTTCTCGTCCAGCCGCGGCCTTGCTTCCATCTCACTTCGCTCTTCTGGCCATGTCGTTTTGCGTGGTGTACGCTGCGATCGCTTGTTTCGTGTACAGCTCACGTTGCCCTCACCTCCCGCTGCGTCTGCTTTTGTTCACGTCGCTCCGTCGTTGTCACCTGATCATGCTGATCTCCTACACCGTTGCCTTTGTCACATCCACACTGCCGCAATCCATCGCCTTCTTCGCCTTCAGCCTGTACATGGCCTGGATCCTGCCACAATCTCCCCTCCCTGCCTTGACTGTGCCAGTGGCAAAATGCACCGTTCACCCTTCTCCACCGCTGAATCTACTACCTCGCACCCACTTGATATGGTGCATGCTGACGTCATGGGTTCGTTGCCCTAGGAGTTCCTTGGTGGCATTGGGCGCTACGTCCTGTCTCTCACTGATGATTACTCCCACTATTGTTGGGTCTTTTCCCTGCGGCACAAGAGTGAAGTCACCGACGTCCTTGAGTCCTGGCTCCCACAGGCCGAGCGGGCCTGCCTCCGGTCCTTGCGCGTGTTTCGCAACGACCGTGGTGGTGAGTTCTTTGGTCCCACGTCTCGCTTCCTTGAGTCACGTGGTGTGCGACTTGAATCCTCTGCCCCCTACACACCATAGCAACATGGTGTGTCGGAACGTTGGAACCGCACTCTTCCTAATGGGGTTCGTTCTCTGCTCTCTGCCTCCGGTCAGTCTCCTCTTTTCGCCTTTGAGGCTGTGTCCTACATGACATGGGTCTGGAACCGCATTCCACATGGGCCCATTCCTCACACTGTCACTCCCTTTGAGCGGTGGACTGGCCGCCGTGCCGACCTTCGTCTTGCGCGCGTGTGGGGCTGTCTTGCCTCCGTCTGGGTGCCCACCGACCAACGTGATGGTAAGATGTCCCCTCGTGATCGCCTGTGCATCTTTCTTGGTGTCTCTCCCTTCTCCAAGGCGTGGCGCTTCTGGGATCCTTCCCGCTGCCGTGTCATTGAGTCTCGTGATGCCCTCTTCTTTGAACACCTGTTTGAGCGTGACTCTCCCCGCTTCGGCAGGTCCCTTTCTCCGCCCTTTTGGAGTGGGGGTGGTACTCTACCCTCTGGGCCTGCTGTTCTCCCCTCGGGGCGTCCCTCGGTCCCCCCTGTCTCCTCCTCTTCCGAGCCGAGTTCTCCCTTGTCTGAGTCCTCTTCACCGGTCTCATTCCCCTCCACGGCTCCCTTGGCCTCACCCAGTCCATCTCCTAGGTCTCCTACTGCTGTCTCCCCCGCGGCTTCGTCGCCTTCACCTGGCGCCATCTCACCGCCTTCCCTTGTCGCCTCAGAGCCAGCTCTTGGCTCTCCCTCTTCGCCTGCGCCGCCTCTTCTCGCTACTCCCTCCTCCTCTGCGCGTTCTCCGTCCATTCCCCCAGTCTCACCCTACACGCGCGGTGGGCGTCTCCGGGCTCTCCCCTCGCAGTCCCACCCTGTCGTCTCTGGTGACCCTGGTCTTCGTGCACTTCGTCTCGCCACCTCTGGCCTGTCTGAAGCAGCGTCTGTCATACACCCCAGCACCGCACTTGGCTACTCTCTTGTCGAACAGGAATTCCACTCAGCTCTTTCCTCCTCTCTAGCTGGATACAGTGCCTCGTGCTTCGCTGCCGCCGGCCTTTCTCCCCTTCCTCCCAAACCACTGACTGTGCAGGCAGCTCATACAGCCTCTGACTCCCCGTTGTGGGAGCAGGCCATGAAGGCCGAACTCGACGCTCTGTCTGATCATGGCGTGTATGAGCTTGTCGACCTCCCACCAGGTCGCAAGGCAGTTGTTGCAAAGTGGGTGTACCGTCGTAAGCTGAATCCGGACAACACAATTGAACGATACAAGGCTCGTCTCACTGCCAAAGGGTTCTCTCAGATCCCCGGTGTCGAATTTGACGAGACCTTTGCTCCAGTCGGTCGCTACACCACAGTCAGGGCTCTTCTCAGCCTAGTCGCTCAGCATGACTGGGAGCTTGAGCAGATGGACGTCAATAATGCCTTTCTACATGGCAAGTTGGATGAAGAGATTTACATGGTACAAACACCCGACTTCTCTGATGGCACCGACAGAGTTTGGCGCGTGCGCAAGGCTCTCTATGGCCTCAAACAGTCCCCACGGTGTTAGAACCAAGAGATCACATCTACCCTTGAGAAAGGGGGTTACAAGCGGAGTGACGTGGATCCGGCACTGTTTCTTGGGCCTCCCACCAAACCACTCGTTGACATTCTTGTGTACGTGGACGACCTTCTCATTGCCTCTCCTGATGCTACCTCTGTGACGGCCGCCAAGTCCTTGCTTCAAGCAGCATACAAAATGAAGGATCTTGGTCCAGCCTGTGTATTTCTAGGAATGGAGTTGGAGCGGGACCACGCACGCCACGTCTTGCATGTGCATCAGGCTGCATATGTGCGTAGCCTGGGGGAGCGTTTCGCCCCACTCCTCATGTCCATCCCCACGGCGTCCACGCCCATGACTCCCGCTGGTCAGTCCCTCCTAAAGTCACCGGAGCTCTCAAAGCTGGGGGAGACAGTGGATGTGACCGACTACCTCCGCGTCATTGGCTCCCTAATGTACCTTGCCACTACCACACGCACGGATGTGGCTTTTGCTGTGAACTTCCTATCTCAGTTCTCTCAGTGCCCTCGTGAGCATCACCTCGAGGCAGCGTTGCGAGTGGTGCGCTACACTCTCTCCACGCCTCGTGTTGGGCTGCACTTTCATGCACAGCCATCGGTCGTAGTGGACGACTTCACAGACAGTGACTGGGTGCATGACTCTAACGCTCGCAGCCGTACAGGGTACATATTTTTGGTTGGTGGTACTACATTCTCCTGGAAGAGTGGCAAGCAAGGGTGTGTAGCACGCAGCACTGCTGAGGCTGAGTATGTTGCTCTTGGTGCAGGCACATGTGAAGTTGTCTGGTTGTGTCGTCTGTTGCAACAATTCCGTGTTCCCATCCACTGCATCACTCTGCGCTGTGACAACCAAAGCACAAAAGTCATCGCTGAAAACAGTGGCATGCATCACGCACGCACCAAACACATCAATGTTGAGCATCATTTTGTTCGTGAATGCATTGCTGCTGGCATCGTCCAAGTCGCGTGGGTGGATACACGATCGCAGAGAGCTGACTTTCTCACCAAAGCCCTCAGTCAAAACGTCTTCAAAAGTGTTGTTCACTCTGTGGGTCTCATCAGTCCGCATGATCCAGGTTGATTGTCCGTTTTCCTTTTCTCGTACCTTTTGTGAACTCTCTCATACATGTGTGGGTTGCTTGTCTGCGGGTCATGGGGGAGTGTTGAAGTCCGTTGGCCACTCACAACTCTATGCCCTCTTGCCTCTCACACTCTGCACACATTCTGTACAGATTAAGTGACAATGGTCCCACCTAGGGAAGCGTCCTATGTGCCCATCCTGGTTGGAGCCGTTGACGCCCTCAAGCTGCTGCTGCTGCTGGATCCAGGAATGCCCTCGGGCACAGTTGTGACCATTGCATGACTCTCCATGAACTTCTATGACTCTCTGTGATGCGGTAGATGCTAGGGCCCGTACATTCTCACTGTCGTGCCTTGCATCATATTGTTGCCTTGCATGTGATGGGGGAGCTGCATATTTCCCGAGTGCTGATCCTTAGGGGGCCACCGTGCTGGTTTTGACCGTGCGTCGGTGAGCAGCCGCCCTCGGTTTATTCCAAGCGGTCGGGCTCGACCCCCGGGTGGCAGCACTCGCTCACCCGAGTTTGACATTCGTGGTGGGTGAGTGCTCACCGGTACTAGTCTCTCTCGCCCCCTCTCTCTCAACTTGTCTTGGTTGAGTGTGCATTTTAAGCAAGTTACCGCATCCATGGCGTCTTTCGCTCGGCGTGACTTGGTGCATTCACCCACCTACCCACACAAGGCCTAGTCACGTAACTTCCTAGTAACTACACTGTATGCCGTTCCTTATTTTCGAGGTCTAGGTACGCCATGAGAAGACATACTATTCATGGGTATCATGCTTCTCTGTTTAGTACGCCGGGTATGCCGTTCCAAATTTTCAACTCGTGGGTATGCCCGCTTAATAGTGCGCGCAGTGCAGGTATCCGAGCTATTTGGCCCAAAAAAGAAAGGTTGAACACTCTGTCGCGATTGAGCGGGAACACCTTTTTCGGATTCTTTTTGGAGAAGAAAACTTATTACAAATTACCCATTAATCCATGCAAACCGCTTTCAAATTCACCGCAAATTACACTCGGGGTTTCACGGTTTTATTTTTGCGCGGGAGCCTGTTGGGTCTTGCGGTAGCGGGGCCCAACAGATTCCCTTCCAACACATGGGGTGTTTCGGACCCCCCAATCAAACCCCCTTGCAAATAATTTTGAAAAGAGTCATAAACCCCTCTATAGAGGGGTTTGTGATTTTTCTTTTATATCTGACGACGTCAACATGCTCTCCCTGGATGGCATGCGGCGTCGACATAGCGTGTTCATTTGTTCATTTTAGCTTTTTTTGGAATTCCCGCTGGATTCAGAGAAAAAATCGCAAATGTAATGAAGAGGAAAAATTCCAAAATTTGGATATGGCGTGGTTAATGTGCGAAATGTGGATATGGTGATCGTCATCAAGAATTATATGGATATATGCTCACTCCCCCGATCTAGAGGTGTATGGATTTTTTTAGTAGAAACCGGTTTTCGAAATGGGGAAGCCTAGTGAGAATTCATTCAGTTAGGGTGTTCTGGAGATAGCCTATAGTGATGACGACTTCGAAATTAGCACATTGGTAGCAGCAATGGGGAGATGTATGCTTAAATCGTCAGCAAGTTCGAACATTATGCATTCCATTTGTTCCTTTTCTGACACCCAAGTTCGATGGTAAGGCGTGGAGGCGTATTCCCTTCGTTCCTCACACCATTCCCTCGTTCCCTTGTCGTGTGGACGCGCCGATTCCCGCCCAATTTCGCGCACACGTCCGAAGCACGGATGGGGCTTGCCCGCTGGACGACGTCAGCCACGCAACTTAGCTGCGCTACTTTTGCTGCGGTTCCTCGGCTTGGCTGAACTGGCCCTGCGCACGTGGTGAGGTCCCTCCTCCCTGCTGCCCTCCAGCGAGCGCAGCAGTCGGAGACACCGTCTACCGCGACGCCTCCGCTGCTGAGCCGCGGACGCAGCTGGCCACAACAGCGAAGATTCGCTTGCGAGACGGAGCTCGGGCGCAGCGCGTCCTGTAAATTCTTTTCTCTTGCAAAAAACAGTACAGTGGGATTATGGTTGAAGAACAAAGAAGGCTTCCTGCAGGTTTGAATATCCATTTGGACCTCGTTATCCGGTTCCGACACTAATAATTCAAAACATGACAAAGATTTACGTCGAAAGTCGAAACCGTCCACGAACCGAGGAATGACGAACGGCTTTTCTCGGCCAGGAGGCGGCCCTCCGGCGCCTGGCGAGCCAGGCGCGTTGAGCAGCCGCTCTCGCCCAGCAGCCGCTCAAGAGGCGCCGATCTCCACTGCCATTTCTGCATTGCCGTAGCTCTCCGCTGGCCAGGTTCGTGCGCAAGCCCCCGCCCCCCCTCCCTCTTCCCCGTCTGCCTGTCGTCCTATCCGTTGTCTCCTCGTTGCCTCCACGTGCTGTCGCCCTTCTCATGTCACGTGCTGCTCTCTTGGTCAGTCATCTCGGGCGCCTCCTCACTCGCGGCTGTCGTGCATTGCATGCCGCTTGTCTAGGGAAGTCACCTGCGGCGTGTCCAGTCCGTCTCTGGCAACTCTCGGGGACGGGAAGGCCAGCGCCATGGCCGGTTGGAATGAGCGGACCGTTGCAAGCAGCTGCGCATACCTGCAGGTCTTAGGAGCAGCAGAGGCGAAGTATCGCGGTCGAGTTTGCACGATTTGTGAACGGACACCGCAGCGTCCTGCAGTAATTGTTTTTTTTTTTTGTTCTGTTTTTTTTTTGTTCCAAGAATTTTCTCTGCGTCCCTGAAACAAGCGCCGGAAGCACCATTTCCACCGCCGCACTCCGTCAGCCTGCTAGGGCTCTCTCCACCAACGAGCTGCCTTTGTTGAACCCGAGCGACCCGTGCGCAGTCTGAGCAAGCCCTGGTCCGCGCTCTCTTGCCTATCGCCTCAGTTCTGCCCTCCGGCACCTGCGTGGGAGGCGCCATGGCCGCGCAGGCCACGACCTTAGTCCTTGCCATCGACCCTGAAACTGGGAACCATGGCGAGCAAAGGGAAACAATTGCTTGACATGAGTCAGCAACAGGGTCAGCAAATCGCGGCGGAGGCCGCATGAAGGTGTTGCGCCAGGTATCGACCAATTCCACTTGTGAGCGGGTGCACTGCCACGATCGTTTCCTGCCCGAGGCCAGACTGGGGTCGAAGTTGTGCGCGTCAGTGTGCAATTACTTGAAGCACTGATGTGCATTGGCATGTCCACTGACGTGCGGAGCATGGCGTCCCAGCGCGCCTCTCCACACGTGGCATTTCCTACTGTGGTTCATCCCCTTGCTCCTAAAAATTCCCCGTCGTACGTGATGATTCCTAGAAGTCTGAGCGTGTTCCATTTCCTCGACGTATTGATTTATTGTTTTGGTGTGGGTGTGCGCAGGAGATCCTGTCCTGCTGAGGACCAGTAGCAGCAGCAGCAGCCATGGCGCCTCCGCCCGAGGCGTCGGACATCCGCACGCCGCTGCAGCCCAACCAGACGCGCAAGAAGAAGCCGTGGTCGTGGGTGGACTTTTTCGTGCAGTTCCGATGGGTCATCGTCGTGCCCGTCGTGCTGCCCATGTCCTTCGCCTTCCAGGTGCGTCCCGCCGGCTTCCGCTTCTGGGACTGGCTTTGGCCTTCTGTGTTTTTCTGCGTTCCCTCTGCGCGATCGCGTCGGTGTGGGCGTCTGCATCTTTCGGCCGCGCTTGCGTCTGCATTTGCCTGCTTGGGATGGCCCCTTGCAGCTGGCGAGCGCAGCGCCTGTGAAGGTGCTCGGTCGCTCGTGCCCGCGTGTGTGCGGTGTGTTGGATTGAGGTTGCAGTGGCAGGCTGACACCTTGAGGCCCGTGCGTGCCTCAAGGTGTGCATGGTCCTTGATGCGTAAATCGAAGGTGGTGGTCTGCGGTGCGTGTTCGGGTAACCAGCAGACAGTACCACTCCGTCGGATGACATGCGCGCTCGCCCTTGATTGCTGGCTACTGCGTTCACTCTCTGGTGGGCTGGGGGTTCATGTGTAGTGTGAAGGAAAGACGAAGCACAGATGCAGGTTCTTGGGAGAAGTTGGTGGTTGTGGATGACACGGAAGCATTGTTCTTTGGAAGGCCGCTGCAAAAAATGAGGCCATCCTTATGTGTAGGGTCGTACACATAACGACCCTACGACTCCCATCTGACGTAGAAAAGGATTCCAACCGGACAACTTCATGGATGACGCTGTCTAAGGCGTGATGGCCTGGCGCTATAGGGTGCCATGAGGAGGGAGAGCCAAGCACTGGCGTGTCGAGTGAAAAATGTGAACGATGGAAGAGGTTTTGGAATGGTTATCCTCTGCGTCTTTCCCTCGTTGAGGGATCGTGCATGGAGTTGGAATACAGGAACCTGCTAGACTAACCTGTTCGCCAGAAGCTGTCTGCTCAAACGTATGAGTCATACGTCATGATTCCTGGCGTCTGTTTGTCATGAACCCTTTTGTGTTCATGGTGTCACCTGCTGCTGCTGGTGCTGCTGCTGGTGCTGCTGCACTTGGCCGTTGTGGCAGTGTCGGGTTTTCAGTGAGCAAGATTCCTCTCTGCCGTTGTCGGTCCTGTCAATTCCCCCCTTTCCCCACCTAGTTTTCCCCCGTCCATCTGCACTTGCACGTCCGCAATCACCTTTCATCCCATGTCAACATTATTGGTGGGGTGGTGCGTGCGCCCGTGCAGGTGTACAAGGACTTCTGGGACTGGCGGTCGTCGGTCAAGAGCTTTGCGCAGAAGGAGAAGGAGCATGAGGCGAACGTGGAGAAGGTGATTGCGCGCGTCAAGGCGCGTGACCGCAAGCGCGACGGCCTCATCTGCACCGCGCGCAAGCCGTGGCTCGCCGTGGCCATGCGCAACAGCGACTACAAGCGCGCGCGCAGATTTGAGGTCCGTGGCACTGCTGCTGCTGCTGTTGCTGATTCCGTTGGCTCCGGTGGCAGGTGGTGTACGTTAGATGGCTGCCGATGTTGTTTCAGTGGGTGCTGGTGGTTGTGGTTGGCGCTGTTGTCTGACTCGCGGGGACGTGCTTTTAACGAAGACGATGCAAATTCTAGAGTTGCTCGGACGATGCAGGAAAACCAATCTTGGAAAATGTAAGGTTTTCATTAACAGGACGTGCAGAAAGCAAAGGTGCAGTGTGAAGAAGAATTATCGTAGAGTTGCAGTAGAGATGCATGAATGGAAAGCGATGCCTTGACGTCCTTCAGTGTTACCACAGAGAACCTGTGTGAAGAGATGCTGTCCTAGGAGGGGGGGAGACGCTTGCACGAGTAATTTGCGATTTGGGGGGGGAGGATTCTCCTTCCACCAAAGAGGATGTCGTTGTCTATGTCTGGCATGCCTTGGACTGGGGCACAAGCACATTCTGGGATTGCGACAAACCGTTCCTACATCAAACCCCTGCCGGGATAGTCTACTCAGCCAGAGTCACGCAGGATCGCGCCAGAGGGATTGGAAGTCTCCCTCTCAGAACCTGCCGCATCACGATTGTGTGGAGGCAGTGTAAAGACTGACCTCGTTCATGACATTCACGCCTCCCCAGTGTCGCAATGTCCCCTGTGTCCATTACGTCAGAACAGTGTGGCCCACAGAGTGCGCGTCCTGTCTCATGTTGGCTGCATGCAGCCATTTGGTAGCTACAGCCGAAACATAGGGGCCCGTAGGATCAGAATGAAGCGTTCTGAAGAGTGTCACTGTATGTCTGGGTTTGGACATTGCGGATGTCCGATCCGATCCGCCTCTGGACTCCTGAGTTTGGTTTCTTTCCCAGTGTGCCGCCTTTGGACAAGCTGCTGACGTGGAATGTGGCGGGATTGGTTTCTTTCCGAGAGGTACCCACTGATAGCTCCAGTTGCCGAGTGCCACCTTGGAAGGTGTACAGCGTTTTGTGTCTGTGGCTCCAGTGTTTGCCCCATGGATAGTCAGATCTGAGTAACTACTCTGTTGAATCCGAACCTAAGCCTTCGAAGAGAAACTGACCTGCCAGCCAATGCAGGGGACTGGGATAGTGATGGCACAGGCAATGGTGAAACTCAAGTCCCTTTTCCCACACTGTGCTGTGTGCAACTCTGGTCAAGTTATTTTGGCTACATTGCTGCAATCATTTCTGCTTTTGTTCCCGTGCCTTTTCTTTGGGGGGGTTCTTGGAGGGGTTTTTTGGAAACCTCGACCGGGAAAGTTGGGAAGGGTGGAGTGTTAAGTTGGACGACTGACAATATGGGGTGTCAAAACGTCTGGTTTCTACCTGGAGACCAAAATGTGGAAAGGTCCACATTGTGTCCACTTCAGTCCAATCTGCGGTCTGATGTCTACCCAGAGTCATGTGTCGTGTGGCAAAAGGTGGGTTCACGTCCATGTCAGAGGCTCCTCTTGATCTGGGCTCTGTCATGTCTCAGGGTTGGATGGGATGTGTGGCTTGCACATGTAGATGTATGTGGAGCGCACACAGGTTTGTGCAGACTATGTCGACCTCGGTGGTTGGGGGCAATGCCTGCCTCATTCAAGCATGGGTGGATCTCTGGTGTGTGTGTGGGGG
>SZWC01002469.1:0-25512 GCA_023375785.1 Penium margaritaceum | reverse complement strand
CGAGGCTGGGCGGGGAGGGAAAACATCAACAAAATACCATGGTGTAGAGGACCTGGGTCGTACACTTCAAATTTATGTCTCTTTTCTATGACGTTATTTGTCACCCACGCACGCACGCACGCACGCACGCACGCACGCACGCACGCACGCACGCACGCACGCACGCACGCACGCATGCACGCACGCACGCACGCACGCACGCACGCACGCACGCACGCACGCACGCGCGCGCGCGCACGCACGCACGCACGCACGCACGCACGCACACATACGTACGTGTTTGCACTCTCCAAAGTGGTCTAGTGGGAAAACGCCCTTCTCAGGGGCCACAGGCTGAAGCCCACGAGCGCCTCCAAAAGCGCCGCCGCTGGCCATACCCTTTTCCTGCTCCTCTCTACTCTGCTCGGAGGTCTTTCTGTCTTTCAGTCTGCTGCTGCTAATGGTGATGATGATGCTGCTGCTGCTGCTGCTGCTAGTGCTGCTGCTCCTGATGATGCTGCTGCAGCAGTTGCTGCCACTGTAGTGTGCAGAGGTGGCGACTGTGGCACCTCTGGCAACCTTGGCCAGTGGACAGGCGAGGCAAGACAAGTAGGCAGGCGAAGCAGGACGAATAAGTAGGTGAAGCAGGACGAGTAGGCAGGTGAAGCAGGACAAGTAGGCAGGTGAAGCAGGATGTAGGCACTGCCTGTCAACCGCGCACAGTACCGACGCTGGTGCGCCCTCCCATCGTGCCGGTTTGCCTGAGGCGTCGCATGGCACGGCGCAACAGCACACAACGCACAAGGCCGGTGGACGTGTCCGCCAGCAAGCGCATCCAGAGGGGCGATGAGCAAGAGGTGGACTTTTTCGCGTGCAGAGCTTTTGTGTTGTGTTGTGTTGTGGTGTGCGCACGCTCGTCGCGTCGGCGTAAGCGACAATCGGCGACTGACTGTGGCTGTGGCGATGACGGTGTGGTGTCAGCCTCTCAGGGTTATGCCGCTCGACAGGACACGCAGCGCAGCTTCAGCGGCAGGCGCAGCGGCAGCGACGCCGGCAGCGAAGAGCAGTGACTTCACGTGCGTGGCAGTTGGCAGTGAGGCGAGTACAGACGTCCGCCCGAACTGCGAAACAGCGACGCTGCGAAATGGCGAAAGAACAAAATAGCGAAAAGGCGAAGGCTGCGTGCTCATGACGCAGCCGACGATGGCGAGCTCCAGTGATGCACGACGACCTTGCGTACGGCAGAACATGAACTCGCATGGTCTCTGGTTTTCCCTGTTTGACACCATCATCGTTGCTCCCTAGGTCTGCGGATTCTATTGAGAGAGTCAGATTTCTGAGTGGATTGCCTGCCATGTCGGCATTTACATTAAAAGAGAGGAAAATGTAATCATAAAGAAAAATAGAAAACATCTTACGTATAATATGGACGGGAAAAAAATGAGACGATCCATTATCGTTGGCATGACTTGCATTACCATTATGCAAAGAAGATTATGGATGAGAAACATAAGATGGAAAACATTAAATATGGAAATTATAATTATATAAAATTAAATTAAAGGTTAGAAAAACTTCAAGAGACTTGCCAACTATTTGATGGGCAAAAGGTATTGTATGTACACCTCGATCAAGTGTGAAGTGAAAGCGCTTCCTCCACGTCTTCATGATAGAGATGAAACATATTAAACTAAAATTTAAAATATTTCAATTTGGGAGAGGGTCCTAGGAGGTGGTGAGCTCCTTCTGGAGAGAGAGAGAAAAAAAAAAGGGTGTGAATGCCATATTCGGCAACAGGAGGCGCAACGACCTTAACACAGTCCGTAGCAAGGTCAATTGCAAGTAGAGAATCAAGTTAGAAGAGCTCAACTTAGAAGTCATTGTTGCCACATGGGCAGTAGTTAAAAGATCAGTAAGGGCTTTGGACGGGGCAGCTACTTTGGCAGAAGCACGTGCGAAGGCACAAGCCTCAGCCAAAGTAGGAGCCACAACAGAGATCACACTTCTTTATTTATTGGGAGCTATGAATATAATAACCACGAGGGCGGGGTTGGAAGGTGATTGCATGAACGTTAAGGCTTCTATACAGTGGTAGATTTATGTGTTATGGGAGACATAGGGTCGCTTTGCCCTTCAACTAGTGCTGCTTAGCTGTGGTGTCAAACAGTTTCATTAGTGGGCATAAAAACTCTGGACTCATGACTGGCCGGCCTGAGGACTGCACCCCAACCCTTGATGCCTCTTCTTGATGCTTCTTGATGCCTCTTCCCCCACATACGACCCTCTTGCTCCCATGTGTACTACATTCCTTCTCATTGGCTCCTCCACCTCCCCCTTCTTCTCCACCGGCACCTCGTCCCCCTCCCCCTTCTCCCCCCTTTCACCCCTCCCCCTCTATTCTTTTCGCCACATCCCTTCCTCCTCCCCGACATCATCTCCCCCATTCTCCTCCCCCTCATCCCTCTCTCAACCCACCTCTCATACCCTCCCCTCTCTCTTCAGGGATAATCCCCAGTGGCCCTTCTTTGGTGGATCGGCAGAAATCACTGTGATGTACTGAGATGGGGCTGAGGCGGTGCGTCATTAATAAGTGGATGTTTTCCAACATCTTGCATTGCATGTTCTGATTTGTACCAAAAGATGCAAGGACGTGAAGTACACGTAGTTCCATTAGGGATTGGGGCTATCGCGTAAGGTGGGGGCATGGTTCATTTTTAATTGGGTGTCAATAAAATGCAATTTAGAAATGAACCAATCGATCAATCCATGCAACGCCTCCAATTTAGGTGTTCCAAACTTGCCATTAATTAGAGTTCCCATGTTGTACAAGCCCGCAAGATCTCCAATGTAAAACACCAAATAGTTACCTTTTTTGGATATTCAAATTTCCTAATGCCTAAAACAACATGCATTTTTTTGCATGTGTTCATCTTTAAAATTAAACACAACATTTATGCGCACATTTTGAGTTTTTGTTTGTCTGAATACAAAAGGGTACAAAAATACTACCATCTCCTTCAATTAATCCAACCACATATGAACCAAAGTTTCACGTCTCGACAACGGCCGATGTTTGTAATATTTCCTTTTGAGGTTTAGATGTATATGTAAGCATAATTGGGACTGTCACCATTTAATTATTAGTAATTTTTTAGCATAGCTCACCAAATCCGCCGATTAATGCTGGCGTCGTCTTCTTGATGACCCGTCAGAGATCTTTACCTTCCACGTCGGCATCATTGCACTTGCCTGGTTTCCAAACACCTGGACACCATCGCCTACGTTGCATTTAGTGAGATTAGAACTAGGTTGCTGATAGGAAATCTTGCTTGGGTTAAAGAAAACTGCGGAAGCTCTCAGCTGTCGTCATGGCGACAAACTTAGAGGTGCGAGTGTGGAGGGCGGAAAGGCTTTCAATGGTAGCGGATCGTATCACGTGCGGTTTCGGAGCCCTCTTTGCAACAACAGGGTTGCTACATGGATCTCATGACCCGGTTCCCTGCAAGGAGGCGTATGATTCCATTGAGTTTGCTCATTAGAAAGAGTTTGATGGGATTATTCTGGGCAAGTGACCAAATGGATCCGACCTCTTCGTCTCAGCTCCAGAAGTAATGGGTCCTTTGCATAGAGGGCTGTGTCACTGGGTAGCTGTCGTCTTTGATCAGTGCATGATGTGATTCCAAGTAGAGGATGTATAGAAAGACGAGTCTTTCTTGGATGATGCTATCTCATGTGTGACTGCTTCTTTGTCAACTGATTGTGTAAGGGGAGTTCTTGCAACACGAGCCACAGGTAGAGGCTAGGAACAGGTCAAGGTGCCGCATCGAGGAGCTTTCCACCAGGGATCTGGCAGGAAACTCACAAGAGGGAATGTGGGTGGGACCAAGAGGCTAGGCAATGGGAAGCTGCAGCAAAAGCTACAAAATTATTCTAAAACAATGTCATTGGTTCCAACATTATACGTTGCTACGTGCGTTATTGCTACTACTACTGCTGAGACCATTCTAGGACAAGGAGACAAGTACAACCAAAGTTACAAATAGGGTACAACAGGTGGTTGTTCTTTGTCTGAAGTATGATGCTTCTAAGATGCGGCTTTGAGGTAGGGAGCTTGTTAGCCGGACAGTGCCAATGACACTGAATATGGCTTGCGGCTTCCTTGAATGGAAAACTGAGCGTGGATCTAGAATCTACAGGAAAAACCGTGCAAGATCGACCCAAGAACAGGGTCCATCCATCAAGAATTGAGGAAGTTACGACCGGCCAAAGATTGGACCGGCCGAGGGTAAAATAGGTGACGGGAATTCATCCCCAAGGACCAAGGCTCGACCCTCAAAAGACCCAAGAAGGCCGGAACGCACGTTGGAGCCCGGTTAGTCAATGAATCAAGGATCATTGAGTGCCAAGGGAGCTTCGGAATGGCATCCCGGTGTGTTATTGCTAGAAAGGGCGCTTTGGGTGGCTGCTACCACTGCTAGTGGTATTGCAAGCGGCAGATTGCCGTGGTTCTTGGAAACGGCCATATCTCCTTTGGTTGGTGCCTACACCGCCCGGTTGAGGCTAGCACACTGCGCACGGTTTACTGAGATGGACACCATCAAGAGTAGATATCATAGATGGCCTGATCTTTGGCTTAGTACAAGATGAGGGAGTGGGCATAGGTACATATTCAAGTACACACGTTATAATCATTCCAAAAAACCAGAATGAATGCACTATGTACCTATGAGACAAGCTTTAGAATTTTAAGCTTTAGAATGTTGTTCAGCTCCTTGAAGGACTTGCAATACAATCCCTGACACACTCCCTCAATACACTCGCGAGTTTTGGGGAGAAGGGGGGCGTGGACCTCCAATAGGGGAGTGATTAGAGCATTATGATTGCTTTTATGTCCTTCCGTGAACCGTTGGTTCAATGTGACTGACGATGTAGATCAACTACTGTTGACTTTAGAAAACATACACAATTGTACATTTTTGGTTGTCTACCACCTACACCTTGCGATGCACTCACCAGACACAGTTTTTGCTTTTGGAGAGAGGGGGTTCATTGTCACATTCTCCCAACATGAAGTATAATTATCTTGGGGAGGTGTATTGGGTAGTGTATCTTGAGGGGTGCTAAATTTATTGACAAACGTATTAATACACTAATGTATAGCTCTGATTAGACTCACAATACACTCCCCAAACTCCGCTCATACACTCGGGGGGGGGGGGGGGGGGGGGGGGGGGGGGGAGGGGACCTCTGATCAAGGTGCTATTATGTCTTTCACAATTTTCTCATAGTGCATAATGCTTGAGTGAAGTTCATCAACTCTTTTTTTCTTCTGATGACCGTCGGTACACAACGATTAGCTTCCAGGATCACTCGTACTATGCTTTGCAAGAATACATATGTGTATTCATTGCTATGTCTACCAGCTTCACTTACAAATATACTCAAAATATACACTTTTCCCTTTGGAGGGAGGGGAGGGGGTCATTACCCCCTCCCCCTTGACGTCAGTACTGTGTTGTGGAAGTGGGGGGGAACATTTTGATGCACGTGTACAAATATAATTGTCTATCTTTTTATGCTGATTTATTATACACTTATCAATAGACCCCTCCAATACACTCGTATTGATTTGGGGTGGGGGGGGGGGGAGATTAGGAAATACACAAGTGAACATATCTTTGGATCTCCACAATAAATCTCCCATATACACTCGGACTTGGGGGAGCCGGAGGAGGGGAGAAGACTTTGAGCGAACTATGGACACAGTCCTCACGAAAAATAAGCAAAGTCACTTTATGTCCTGAAGTCTTACGAGACTGAATTTTTTTCTTTTGGTAGATCTTGATCTAATATTGCGCATGAACATTATGAAAAAAATGACTTTGGAGTAAAGAAGTAGGCCAGATAGAAAACAAATGAGTTTGCTTTGAAATAAACATGGAATCATTGCTTCAATTTCAACAAAATAGATTAAGCTCTTACCATGAAATGAATATACATTTGTTCACTAAGAAATTAGTGATAATATAAGTGTATAAACATGAGTAAACTTCAAAGAAGTTAAATGATACAAACTTTCTATACATATGTTATGGAGTGTATTAAACTGGGATGATTTATCCTAACTCTTGCTCTCATTTTAATCTTTATGCTTCCATCACTCTGTCGCAAATTCGATGCTTGCCACTGCTTTGGCTGGCTTCTTTGTACTCACGTATCCACCTCCCACTTATCTTGACATGGTATCAGAGGTGACATTGTGATTCCTCACCAGTTCATCTCTTCTGCCACGACGGATCCTTCACCTCCAGTCGGCTGTCTCCCGGATCCCTCTGCCGCCACCTCCTCCACCTACATGAGTGACACTTATTCTGCATCACTTCTTCAGCCTCAATGTCCTTCGATGATGATGAATCTACTATGCATCCAAGCTAAATGCAGTCAATAGATCCTAACACAATTTCCTTTGTTTCCTTGAGTCAATCAAATCAGTCCTCTTTCTACTGCCTCTCTTAAAGCCTTCTGCCGCTTCCCGCCAAGATCATGCTCGCCCATGCTGCACTTTATTTCATCTAGGGGCTCTCATTCCTGCTGTCAACCTCCTCAGGCCATCAGCCTCTCCTCCATCACCACATTTCTCCTTGAAGTATCACATCGTGTTCTGCCTTTACTGACGTTGTGTCTTCCTGACGTGAGAAGCTTTCCAATGCATTTTTCTCTCTCTCTCAAGATGATGGCCAAGTGAGTGCAAAAACCTTGAACTACTGAAACACAATCCAAAAGAGGGGATGAGCGAGGCTCGCCCCTCAAGCCTCTCTTGGTGTGGCGGGTGATTGAGGCTTGCTAGCCATGCTTGCTTGCTCCCTCATTTTCTTCCGAGGCCAAGGGCAGTCTGGCAGTATGATCTGCAGGTTTTCCAAGGGTATTTTCCTAGTAACACCTCACTGGCCCAGAAATCCACCCATACTAGCCAAAAAGTAACCATGAAGCACTATTCACCTTCATCACACAGGCAAGGTGAAGTCACCATACTAGTAAAAACTAGATCCAAGATGCATGATGTATAATCAATGGCCATGCGCAAAGGTTGAGGGAGCGACGAGGGAGGAGTGCATGGAATTAAGACCAGTATGAGGAAGGCAACATGCTTGGGTGGTCGGGGTCCCTATGAGGGATAGAGTCACATGATAGTTGCATACTTTAGCGTGGATCACCTCCATTCTTTGACCTACTGTGCCCTTCACACCGGATTGCACACATAGAGGTATGTACAACAAGAGCAAAATTACGTCCCCTTGCACAAGGGAGTCGTAGGCATGCAACCAATTTAGAAGAAGTTTGAGGTCAGGGGAGATGCTGGGAGAGCTGTGGTGAGGAATTCAACAAGTTGTTTTGAGCCGCTGATGCTACACATCTCCCCACCTCTACAGCTTCATGCACAAAGTGGTTTTCCATGGCTATATGCTTTTGTGTGAGATTGCAACACACCATCACTCATAAAAATTCAGCATGCAGCAGAAATTTCACTGAAAAATGGAACAGCACCAACACGAAAAGCCAGCCCCTCCACATTTCATAACATTCTGCTTCCCGGAGAGCCATGAATTTAGACTCAGCCATGACTCTTACCACAAAAGACTTTTTTTTACTCTGCAGAAACACCAGATGGGAGGAGTATGCAATGAGGCATGCTACAAGCCTACCTTGATGCAGAGTCAGCGTGTAGGGAGTTTGGTCCCGTGATGTTGTCATGATCAGAACACATGTGTGCCTCACCAAGATCTGTCATGCAGTAGTGTGCACTTGCAATTGCCTTGGTTTTTGCGACCAGGGCAGGAGACGGAGACAGGATAAGAATATCATTCACAATAAGAGCATCAGGAACATTGTTGGTGCAATGCAAGAAAAGATATGGGTCTGATATGCTTTGAGTTAATCCATTTTCTTTTCAAGGTTCTCCTGATTACCTTGTTCCGACATCTTATTCTTGTTTGAGACCATACAGTGCCTGCAAGAGGAGCCACATCCTTTTAGTGATTCCATCAAATCACTGGTTATTTTATTTTACAGTTCCTCCTCAACGAGACCATTGAGAAAGGGAAATTTCATATACATCTTATGTATCGCCCAGTCCTCTCTCAAAACAATGCCGAGTAGTCCTCCACTTCTGGCGTATCTTCCCACTGGTGTGTATGTGTCTGTGATACCAAGTGATTTGGTGGAATCCCCTTACTACAAGTCTGGCTTTGTAATTTTCTATCATGCCTGCCAAGTTCCTCCTGATCTTGAATATCCACTTCATGTCAACGGCCTTGCAACCTGGGGGAAGTGCTACCAGCTCAAACACTACATGCTCGATGAGTGCATTCAAATATACGAACATAGAAATCACCCACTTTCTGCATCAGGACGTCCCCTTTCCTTGGCTATTGGAGCTCACTGGGCTTGCACGTGTGTTACCGCCTCTACCACATCGGCCGTCAACACCACCGGCACTATACCCTCCTCCTCCTCTACCGCATTAGCTTCCTTTACCAACCACATCTCTACTGCACCATCTCCTGGTCTTGTCCCCACGTGGGGATGGGTCTCACTGCCCGTGGGACGAACCTACTATGGGCCACCCTTTGCTCAGAACACTCCACCCACCTGGTCCTGGGGACGAGCCCCATCGATCATCTCCCTAACAGTCGTCATGCTCAGGAGTGTGTCCTGAAGAAACCTCTCACTGAACTGCTCCACCTTTGTGATCAGGGAGGCGAGGGTGTGATGGGCATGTTTCGTTCCCTCATCTCTGAATTGGATGGAGCTCTTCGTGGCACGTTGTCCGCCGGGTTTCAAGGTTGCCTGCCTGATGACTGTCCGCGGATAAAGGTATGGCATTCTCGTACATTCCCTCACCACTGCTGGGATTCTCACACCCCACACTCAGAGACTGTCGTTGCTTGCCTTGTGTTGCCTTCCACTCGTGTCTTTAGTGGCTCCTTCATCATTGATTGAGGGGCCAACCACCAAATGATATATTGTTGTCCCTCCTGTTGAATATGTTTGCCCCTTGTTCATTGTTGTAGGACAGATAATGAACGATCTGCCCCTTGTGGAGGCGTGAACCCTGGATCTGTTATAGGGAAAGTGAACTATGCTCTATCTCATGTGACATATGATGTGTGCATACACCATGTGGGTGAATGATATGCTTGGCCATCTTGTTTATTTGGCCAAGTGAGAGGTCATGAGTTTGATCCTGGCCCAATGCACATCTTGGTTGTGAAGGGAGTTTCCAAGAAAGAAATTCCGTAGCTTCTTGGAAGCTATATGGTTGGTCTGTCACCTTGGCACGAGGATTCTTATGTGTCAAGCCCAGAGCGCAAGTGTTTTGGTGATGTGGCTAGGTCAGGCCATTGCTACGGAATGTGCTTTTGGGTTCTAGTATTGGACAGAAACCTTTATGCTAAACAATAAACCCTTGCTTGATGCTCTCTTGTGTACTGACGACTTGAGCTCTTCTTGAGATATAATGCTAAGGCGTTAGTACTCTTGAAGGTGAAGTATATGCCTGATTAAGCTTGGGGAGCACAACACATGCTTGCAAAGGAAGAAGGTGTAAAAACCTTTGTGAGATTTTTGGTTTCACAACTTGTACAAGAGGTGGTTAGATCAATAGCTTACAAATGATTTAGGGTCCATTCCTCTGGTTAGAGAAGTTTCACGCACATGACCGCTAAGTCACAAGTAGTGAGAGTGCCAACTTCTCCGCTAAGTTTCGCTCTCACCCAGCTTCTCTGCTTGTAGGTCAACATGAGCAGGAAGGGAATGCAACAAATCTACAACTTTCTATCGCGAAAGCTGACATCAGCCTAAATCAGCCTACATTAGCTTATATCTGCTCACAACAGCCAACATAAACAAGGCAAGCAGTAGCCTCTTTTCACCAACAGCCTACGGCGGCCTCAAAGACAGGTGTATAGGCATCTACAACAGGTTGAATAGTTGTAGCAGTTATGATTATAGGGTTGGCAGGGACAGGGGAGCCAGGGAACCATTCTCTCATCCTGAAATTTGATGGAGAGGGGTTTGTTCTCTGGACGTGGCAGTTTGAAATCATCATGGATGATCGAGAGTTGCTAGGATACTTCAATGGAACCATCCCAGTACTAATAGAGGAGGGTGCTGACCTTGACATGGGTCCATCTCAACAAGAAGGCTCATGTCGTTCTTGTAATTTCTATACAACCCTCAGTCCTTTCACACATCAGCTATTGTAGAGTGGCAGCCGTAGCATATGTCAAACTAGAGAAGGTGTTTCAGTCCTCCTCACTTGCCAACCGCCTCTTCATTCTACAAAATCTCATTAGTATGAGGTTGGACGAAATGGAGGATTTATCTGCCTTTATGCAGAAGTTTGATACACTCGTGCAACAGGCCACTTGAATGGGATTGGACCTGAAATCTGATATGCAGGCCATGATGGTTCTGTTTATTCTGCCAGAGAGCTGGGGTCTTATAATCCTTTTGATTGGAGGATGGAGAGAAGATCAAATTTCCTATACCATTGCCTCGGAGTACGTGTAGAATGTAGCCATGCGTCACATCAGCAGTGAAGTAAACATGGATTTGTTTGCCTCATGAAGTAGTGGCACCTTCCGCAATACCTCCTCCTCTAGTTACAGGGGAAACAACAACACCATCAACAGTGGAAGGGGTCCAAAGCGCCAAGAAAACTGCCATAGCTGCAGCCAGACTGGACACTGGTCTTGGGATTGTAGGGTACCCAAGAAAGAGGGAGGAAATGGGGATGAATGGAGTGGGAGAAATGGTGGGAAGGATACCACAAGCTTGATGGCTGAATGTGCCTCCAAAAAAGGGAGGACGATACTTAGGCCAGGAGCTTACATCCTTGATTCAGGCACAAATAAGCATACTACTTATGAGAAGAAAGATTTAATCTCTCTTGCTCCATGCAACAAGAACGTCAGAGTCGTCCACAGCAAGATTGAGGAAACTGAGGGGATTGGTGATAAACTGGTCACAATGGGTCTCAAGGGTCTAGACTCATACCTCAAGCTAGAGGGGGTAGTCTAATTGCCCTCTTTCACGACTCATCTACTCTCCATGTGTAAGATAACTGACCATGGCATGCTAATTGTCTTCAGAGACAAGGAAACAGTGATAGTCTCTAGCAAGGAAATCGATATCTCCTACTCTTCCAAGAAGGTCGTTGTACAGGCCCCTCACATTGATGGGCTATACGCCTTGTAGACCAAGATGAAAGAGTCAAAGGATAAACCTTCAGCTGAGAGTGGTGGTGAGGAGAGCAACGACGGAGAGTCTGATGACAGAGGGCATGCTGGAGGAGTGGAAGCAGTGGCAGTGGAAGAATTTGCAACAAAACCGCAAGCAAAATCAGCCATCGGGGCTGTTCATTGAAGCTTGCACACTTGTTTTGAGAACCAGTGGCACAGGCGCTTTGGGCATGTGACTCATCGCACGTGTGTGCTCATGGGAAAGCAGGAGCTAGTATGTGGGATAGAGCTAGGTAATGAGGCGAAGGGAGCCGGGAACTTGTGTAAGCCATGCCCTTAGGGCAAGGCCAAGAAGAATTCCTTCAAGCGCAATGGTACGCGTGCTCTCGCACCCCTCGACCTCATCCACTCTGATGGGTGTAGTCCCTTTTTCATACCATCCAACAGAGGCAGCAGATGTTTCCTCACCTGAATAGATTACTACAAACACACGATCTGGACATGACTTCCCAAAAATAGAAGTGAGGTAAAGGAAAATCTGCAAGCCTTTGTCATTTTGGTTGGGCAATAGAGTGATAAGAAGGTGAGGGCATTCAAGACGGACAGTGGGAGAGAGTACAATTCCTACAAGGAGTGGTTCAAGATGCAGGGAATTGAACACCAGAAAACCACCCTCTGCGCACATTGAAGCAACACCGTAGTAGAGAGGATGGACCGGACCCTCCTGGGCATGACAATGCGCATGCTCTTTGAAGCCAAGCTGCCTCTCAGGTTCTGGACTGAAGCAGCACCTACGGCTGCCTATCTTGTGAACCTCACACCTGCAACATATCTGCAAAGGAGAGGCAAGAAGAAGCAAACACAACAGCTAAAGACACCGCCAAATTCATGGTAAAGCAAGAAGCCGTACGCCTCCCATCTCAAGGTGTTCGGTTACACCAGCTTTGCCTAGGTCCAGGTCAGTGAGGGTCCTGGAAATCTTGATGCAAGAAGGAGGAAGTGTGTCTTCATCGGCTATGAAACCACCCACAAAACCTATAGAATGTAGCACAAAGGAGCCAAGAAGGTCATCCGCAGCGAAGATGTGGATGCTCACTCAATATGTGTGAGTAAGGGATAGTTTCTTGAGCTCAAGGACACTCCTAAATATGAAGAGTGGCTCACTATCCTTGAGGATGGAGACAAAGTACCAGCATAATGGCATGGGCTGGGTCGTGCAACAGGTTTTTTTTTTTTTTGGTTTGTTTTTTGTTTTTTTGTTTTTTTTTTTTTTTGGTTTTTGGTTTTTAAGATGCAACAGGGAGAGGAGCTGATGAAGATGACTCAAAGGAATGAGACTTCGAGTCCGACGTATCTGACCCTCCTGACTATGAGGAGGATGCCTCTTCCATCATNTTTTTTTTTTTGGTTTTTTTTTGTTTTTTTTTTTTTTTTTTTTTTTTTGGTTTTTGGTTTTTAAGATGCAACAGGGAGAGGAGCTGATGAAGATGACTCAAAGGAATGAGACTTCGAGTCCGACGTATCTGACCCTCCTGACTATGAGGAGGATGCCTCTTCCATCATCAACAACAGAACAGACCTTTAGCTTCCACATCAGCAGCAACATCCAGCATGTCCAAGGAACAGATCACGTCTCAAAGTACATTGGCAGCATTTTGACGCCAATAGGGTTGAATGGACAGGCTTGAACTATTCGTTCCTGGTTCAAGAGGAGCCAACGTCTGTCCCAGAGGCACTCTGAAAAAGCTGAGTGGAATAAAGCAATACATAGTGAAATTAACTCCATCAAGGAGAATGGGACATGGGTGCTGGTGGATAGACCTGCTGGGGGTCACGTTGTGGGGTCCAAGTGGGTGATGAAAATGAAGAGGAAACATGATAGGAAGATAGACAAGTACAAGGATTGGGTAGTAGCAAAGGGGTTCTCGTAACGTCCTGGCATAGAGTACGATGAGGCCTTTACTCCAGTTGTGACGTTTTCCTCCATCCAATCAATGCTCGTTATCACTGCTGCCAAGAACATGAACGTCTACCAGACGGATGTCAAGACAGCCTTTCCATACGTTAAAGTTGACAAGGAGGTGCTGATGGAGGTTCTAGAGGGGGTTGATGCCCCCGAGGGCAAGGTGTGCAAATTCGTGAAAGTGCTCAATGGACTAAAAGACGCCCCAAGACTTTGGTGCCAGGAGATGGATACATTCATGGCTAAGATTCCCTTTATCGACTATGAAAACAGCCCTAGGATATACGTGCATGAGAGTGACTAAGGGACTATGTTGGTCACCTTGTAAATCGATGGCCTGATTCTATGCTCTTCTTCAACGGGGCTGCTAGATGAGCTCCAGGAGTAGCTGAGTAGTAGATTTGAGATGAAGGAAATGGATCTTTTTGACTATTCCCCTGGAATTTCCAGTAAGGGTGACAGAGTAGCAGGTACCATCAGCCTCAACCAGAAAAAAACACATCGAATCCATTCGCAAATGTTACGACATGGCAGACTGAAAACCTAACAGCACATCCATTAGCTCAGAGTGCAAGCTCTCCACTTCTATGTCCCCATCCCAAAAACCGGAGAAAATTGACATGCTAGGCATTCAGTACCAGTCTGCAGTGACACTCTGATGTATGCCATGGTCGCCACCTGGCAAGATATAGTCCACGCTCTTGGACAGGTGAGCCGGTTTGTGGCCAACCCTGGTCCACTGCCAGGCTCTGAAGTGCATCATGTCCTGCCTAAGGAGACATGGCATGTGGAGCACCAATTTTGAGGGCTTGTTGGATCCGCGTCGCTCTGTCTTACGTGCTACTTTGAAGCTGATTGGAGAGGCAGGATAGACGATTAAACAATCCACCTCAGGCTTTGTGTGTATGCTGAATGGAGGTGTTGTTATTTGGGCAAGTCGCAAGCAGGTTTGTGTCTCTCTGTCAACAGCTGAAGCCGAGTGTAAAGAAATGCACTGGCAATGCAGCTTGCTATCTGAGATGAAGACACCATAGGCAATAATAATGGTCATCAAGATTGTTAAGATGAGCAAAATCAAGTACTCAAAATCACATCCCTCAGCAATGGCTCGACCTAGTTTCACAGCTTCTCTGCCAGAGGTGGTTAGATTAATAGCTAACACCTCCTTCGTGTCCCTTGTGTGCACCGGCTCTGGCCAACTTCTTCTGTTTAAAGTATGGGTATTGTTAGTTTCAGTGGACCAGGTGGTGATCTCTTCTTGCAATACTTCCAGTACGTGCCTCATCTGAATCTTAGCCTGTTTTTGGTTACCACCCTTACTAACCAGGGCATGGAATGTTCTGCCAGTTGTGGTCTCGGCACGGTCTCCATTTTCTCCTCCGGCAAAGTCATGTTTCGTGGGCTTTGTTGTGATTTCCTTCTCTCCCTTCCTCTGCCTTCCACTGCCTTTTCTCCTGTCCACGGCACGCCGTCCTTGTCCCCTGCACACACGCAGCTGTTCCATTGTTGTCTATGCAACGTTCAAAAAGCTGACATTGCCCGCATGCTCCGCATGCCACCTGCGGCTGATATGGATACAACCATGTTCTCCACGCCTTGTTCCACAGACTTTCTTGCACCGCTCCCCCTTCAGTACCTGTGAATCCTTGGCCCTGTGCATGGTAATGTTATGGACCCTCTTCCTCGTGACTTTCTTGGGGGTTTTGCTCGCCATGCTCTGTTTCTCACCATCAACTTCTCCTGTTATCGGTGGATCCTTGCTCTCTATCACAAGAGTGATTTCACTGATATTCTTGAATCTTGACTCCCTCAGGCTGAACGTGCTCTTGCTCTTGATCTTCGAATTCTTGTTGCGTGTTTTTAATGCGAAGGTGATGGTGAGTTTTTTGGACCCGCTTCCCGATTCTATGAAGTTCAAGGTATGCGAATGAAACCGTCTGCCCCATACACGTCCCAACAAAACGGTGTTTCTAAACACTGGAACCGCACCCTAGCTGACGGGGTGTGCTCTCTTCTCTCTGCCTCTAGCCAGTCCCTCTCTTTGCCTCTAAATTCATGTCTTCATGACGTGGACATGGAATCATTTCCCTCACAGCCCTCTCCCTCTTCATGTCACACCCTTTGAACGATCAACTAGTTGTCGTGCTCACCTGTATCTTGCCCGTGTATGGGAGTCTGTAGCTGATGTATGGCTATCCGATGATCATTGTTAGGGCAAGCTCACTCATCGAAGTTGTCTGAGAATCTTCCTTGGATTTTTGTTCTTCCCTAGGGCATGACACTTTTGGGACCTATTCTGGCGCCATGTCACTGAGTCCCGTGATGCTCATTTTTTCCAAGACGTAGGATTCTTTTCGTCTTACGTGTCCTGTCTCTCTAGCCTTGATATTTTGGCTTGAAGGAGGTCCTCTTGTGTGTACACCTGCTTCAATGTCGTTTGTCTCTGGCTCACCTTCGGCTCTGAGCCCTGTTGACGATTCTATCCCAAGCCATGTTGACACTTCAGGCTCTCGCCCCTCTCTCCCACCTCATGACTCCTATTCTTTCCCTCCTCTTGCTACAACCTCTCCTTCCCTACCTGATGCCTCCTCTCAAACTTCTCTCGTGAGTCCCACGTATACACCACTCCATGCGCCCTCTCCCACTCTGGCACTCCCTGATTCCTATTCTCCCACTTCATCACCCGCTCTACCTTCTCCAGAATTATCCTCTACCTCCTCTTCATGCCACATGTCTCCATATGTGCGTGCAGTTTGTTTGCGTGCACTTCCCAAACAGATTCACGTTTCCACTGTCCCCTCTCAAAGAACTCCCACATATGGTCCCACTGCTAAAGATCGGACTGCTTTTTTTGGGGAGCCCGGACTTGGAACCCTTGGGCTCACTGTGTCAACTGAATTTTCCACCTCTGTATCAGTAATGAATCCTACCTCTACCCTCAGGTATTCTCTCCTAAAGAATCAGTTTCATCATGCTCTTGGCACTTCTATCTCTAGGTATGTGACCGGTCTCTCACCACTGCCAGCAAAGCCTGCGATGGTTCACAAAGCCCGCAAAGCCGCTTACTCCTCCACGTGGGAAGCACCCATGTAGGATGAACGCAAGGCTATATCCAAGCATGGTATGTATGACCTGGTTGATGTCTCTCCTAGCAGACAGGCCGTCTCATCCAAGTGGGTTTATCATTAAAAACAGAAGCCGGACAATACAATAGAGCAATATAACGCATGTCTCGCAACCAAGGGATTCTCCCAGATTCATGGAGTCAACTTTGATGAGACTTTTTCTCCTGTAGGCCACTACACCACTGCAAGAGTCATTCTCAGTCTTGTTTCCCAACATGACTGGGAACCTCAGCAAATGGAAGTGAACCATGCTTTCCTTCATGGCAGGCTTGATGAGGAGATCTATATGATACCACCCCCTAGTTTCACGGTCAGTAACAAGGTGTGGCGACTGCGCAAGTCTTTGTACGGCCTGAAGCAGTCACCATTGTGCTGAAATCAGAAGATAATTTCCACGCTTAAAAAAGGCAGCTTTTGCAACAACACTGTTGAGCCTATAGTGCACTCCAGTGCACTCGTTTCTCCCCTTGTTTCCTTTCTTCTGTATGTGGATTATCTACCCATTGCATCTCCTAGGCAATCTGCTCTTCGTGTAGCCAAATTCCTCCTCCATCGAGCTTATAAAATGAAAGGCCTAGCATTAGCTTTAGTCTTCTTGGGCATAGAACTTGACCCTGACTGCTCAAAGCAAACACTACATGTACATCAGCCATCGTGCGTTCATAGTGTGGGAGAGCGCTTTGCCTCCTTGATTTCTGCTGTTCCTTGGGCTTCTGTTCCTTGGGCTTCTACACCGATGGCTCCAGTAGGATAGACGCTGCTGAAGTCACTCAAAGAATCTAAGTCGTGAGAGAAAATGAATGTCATAGACTATTTATGTGTTATTGGTTCACTGATGTACCTGACCACCACCATTCGTGCAAATGTAGCCTTTGCGGTTAACTTGCTGTCATAGTTCTCTCAGTGTCCCAGTGGCTGTGCTTCGTGTGGTATGGTACGCTCTCTCCACCCCACACCTGTGCTCGTACTACACAGCACAATTCTCAGTCAGTGTCGATGGTTTCAATGACAGTGATTGGCTTCATGACTGAGATGCATGTAGCTAGTCAGGCTGCATCTTCCTTATTGGAGGCACATCTATTTTCTGGAAAAATTGCAAAGAAGGGTGTGTGGCAAGAAGCTCCAGCAAGGCTGAGTATGTAGTACTCAGTGCGGGCACGTGTGAGGATGTCTGGCTTTGCAGCTTGCTGCAGCAGTTATGTGTTCCCATCCATTACATCACTTTTTTCTGTGACAATCAGAGCACAAAAGCCATTACAAAAAATGATGGTATGCACTTTTTCCTCACAAAATACATCAATGTTGAGCATCACTTTGTCCATGAGTACATTGCTTCCAGCTTGGTTTGGATTGTCTGGGTGGGCACACATTCATAACAGGCTAACTTTCTCACAAAGGCACTCAACAAAAACATCATCAAGTTTGGTATTCGTGTTGTTGGTCTAAGCAGTAGGAATTGATTAGGGCATGCAGGCCCATGAAGAACATCCATTGGGTGTGAGGGACAGACAGTGAGGGCCAAATCTGGTGAAGTCTGGAATGCATTAAGAACAAGGAGAGTGTATAATGAGCCCTTATGAGAGCTAATGTATTGGGGACTGACAGCCAGCCTGCCAGACCCCGTTATCCCCGTCGCACTTACAGACACAAACGGGGAATGCCAAGGTCACGAAGCGTGAAACTACATAAGAGAGGTCTCTCAAGGTACTGGAACAAACTACTGTATGCCTGGCTCTTGACCGAATGGAAAACATGCAATACACCCAAAACACATATAGAATCTACGGTGTTGTACTAGCACCGCTGGAAAGCCTAGCTGGGCAAGTTTATGCCTCCCGAGATGCTGGAACGTGTCGCCAGACGTCCGGGTCTCAGCCACATGTAAGCTACATATGTCTTACAAAAGTCAAAAAAGGCTCAACCAATCAATGCTGGGTCTCCCGAGGTACCAGGACAAACCACCGTGTACCCGGGTCTCAACCATAGAGGGAATATACGACTTGTCGGTGCCAATGTGTGTCTAATCATCATGGGGTCTCCAAGGCCACTGGCACAGACCATCACGTGCCCGGGTCTCGACCATCGGGAAAACTCTACCAGTCATGCATGTGTCAACTAGGTGGCTAGAATGTACCATATATAACACAGAATAAGGGATGTAGCCACTGGAGAATCATTGGAGTAAACCAAGAAGCTCCCACTTCACAACACCATCCAACACTTGAAGAACCCAAAGCCCACACACCAACACTCCACCTGGCCTGCAAGAGCTGTCAACAAGGTATTAGCTCAGAAGGTACATAAGCTCCCCCTCAATAAGAGAATCCAATGAACATGGACCTCAACACCGCTGCATTAGATCACTGGTTGCAAAATGGAGTTCACCCCAAACATGCATCAAGGGTCTCCCACGACATTGATGCAGACCACCAAGTGCCAGGGTCTTGACCACCAGATAAACCCACCAACGCATACAACCATCCCTCCCGCAAAATGCAACTACTGATCTGGTTGCAAGAACGCAACAACTTCATCTCAGCAACAACGAGTCGGCTTGAAGATCACACAAGACTCCTCCTGGGCTGATGAATTCAGAAACATCAAGGCTACAATCATTGTGCGAGAGTGAGTGTCCTCCGTTGCATGCACAGAGCTCTACATGTGACACAGTCGGAGACAAATAGGAGGTCAAAATCTTGGCGAGTCTGGGACTCACTAATACACCAGCAGAACCCTAGCAGGTCGTACTCTCTGTGGAGTCATCATCAACATCCAATGTCAATGGAGGAGGGGTGCGGCTGGTGTAACCACTGTACATAACGTGATGCCGTCTGGTCTTCTCCCGGAGTGAGGGATAAATCCATCGATGGAGGAGTGCATGTAGAGGAGGAAGATGGAGCCGAGTCGCACATGGAGGAGGTAGTGGTACTGACCTACGATAGCGCGTATGACTCAAGATAAGTCTCTACATGTGCAGCTGTCAATGCCCCTCTGGCTCTGGAAAACATCATCTCTGCTATACAAATGGCACCTCTAGCATCCTCATTAGCCCCTCGCAAAGCCCTCAAACTCTCCCACTCAACTAGGAACTTTGTTGCTATGGGATCAAGGTCGCCATCCTCAAACTCCTGATGTCTGTAAGCGCTCACAGTGAAGGCTGACAAGGCAACCAAAATCGCTCGTCAAGCATCTGCAAGCTGCTATCACGCAGTCGAGAGCTATGCTTGTGCAGCCTGAACTACAGTCCCAGTAGCACCTGAAGTTTTTGACTCTGACATATCGCGTCGCTGCTCAGTCGCCACTCTAGAACTGTCCATGTAATACGTATCACATGCCTCCATGGAAAAATGTTGAGCCGCACACTCAACATCTCCTGGCATGCAAAGAGCCTACAAGTGCTCGAGGTCAGCGAGGCGCCAACGCAGCGCCTCCTGAGTGATGACCTTTGTGTCTCCCGCCATCAGCACAATAGGCACTGCCACATCAGCAACCGCTGCTACCAATGTAGCAACGGAGACAAGTCTAGCTGATGGCAAAAGTCTAGCCTCTAGAGCTGCCAACGTTAGAGCTGTTGGGACCAGCTCCACTACTATAGTCCACACAACATTGTCTGCCCTATCCAAATATGGTTTGTGTAGCCAACAAGGCTCCCCTTGCCACTGCCTCTGCGTCTGTGTCCCGTTCCATAAGCCCGACCACTCCAACAACAGGTGCAACATCCACCCCTGCTGCTACCACTCTAGCGAACAAGACACCTCCGCCTAATGGAGCATGTGCATCTAGTGGAGCTGTAGATGATGTAGCTGGCGGAGCCACCTCCACAATGACACTCTGTACAACATCGTCTTCACTGTCTAACTCCGATGCGGTAATCAACAAGGCTCCCCCTGCCACTGCCGCTGTGCCTGTGCCCCGCGCCGTAAACTTGACCACTCCAATAGCAGGTGTAGCATCGATCCCTACTGCTACCACTCAAGCAGTGAGGACACCTCTGGCTAATGGAGCATCTGCATCCCATGGATTTGTAGATGTTGTAGGTAGTCAAGTCACCTCCACAACGACATTCCGAGGAACATGGTCTACACTGTCCGACTCTAGTGCGGTAGTAGTCGGTACTCTCCATAATGCCTCTATCACTGTCGGTAGAGTCATAAGGGAAAGCGTGCATGCCTCTGTGCCTCCAGTCGTAGGCATATCCACTTTGACAGCTGGTGTCCCATCCGCGGGTTGTGGAGCTCTCGATGGGACAACTGCCTCGACCACCCCCACTGTCATAAGCCCTCCAGCTATGTTTGATGCGAGTGCAGTGGCCAATGATGCTTTCAGTAGGACTGGAACAGGAGTCGCGAATTCCTGCGTGGTCGTAGTCGATGGGCACATAAACTCCCCCTCGACCTCCACGATTGCAGCATCTGGTAAGATCATTGACATGCCTCAGATAAGAAGGGCCTGTTGTGTTACATGCAAATGGTTTCGACGAGTACGTGGTCAACAAGAGCGACTGCAAGTAGAAGAGTCTCGTGTAGGATCCTTACAAGCAGAGGACCGTATGATGGAAAGGGTAGTCGCAGCTTGCGATGGAAAACCTGATAGAGTCACCTGTCACAAACGAGTTTTTAGGAAAGGCAGAGGCCTATGAGTGGTGGAAGAAATGGTCGAGAGCAGAGATAGAATGTCAGAGCCACCAGCGACAAATGGATTCCTAAGAACCTGCACCATCCTCTTCAGAGCCTGTACCTCGCCATGTAGAATGGCCATAGCTCGAGTGAGAGCGACCGCCGCATCAAGCATGTCTGAATGCTGTAGAGGCCCCAAAGGATCACGTGGTTGAAGCCAAGGTGGGTACTAGCCCCGACTCGACTGCCCCTTCCTTTGGATGCGGGGGTCCTTTTTGTCTTCTCTGTTTTCTTGTTTTCTTTAGTTAGTTTTTTTTTTTTCTTCTTTGAATTTCCCGGTGATATTTCCCGGCCTCACCGAGGAGTTACTAGTTTTCCCCCCTCTGTCGGGTGTGGCAGATCTCTTTGTTTTTTCTTTTTTCTCGTCAGCCGGCTCCGGACCGGGGGTCGCACCCACAAAAATCGTGGGTGCAATTGTCCGCACGCTCGCCAGCTGCTCGCCGGCAATTGCCGACCTTTGGTCGGCAGAGTAGCTTCTGCGCTGTTGCGCGGAGGCCGCTGAGCATCCACTATTACTGTTGTTGCGAAAACTGCTGCTACTGCTACGGCTGCTGCTGCCCGCTGCTCATGCGGTTGTTGTTGTTGTTGTTGTTGTTGTTGTTTTTGTTGCTGCCACGCTCTTGCAGCTGCTGCTACGTGCTGCATGTACTGTGTGCTGCTCCTATTGCTGCACTGCTGCTGCTACTGTTTTTGCAGCTTTCACGCTTCTGCCGCGCTACTGAAACTACTGTTGCGTGGTTCTACTGTAGGTGTTGTGGCTGCTGTAGAGGCTGCTGCTGCTTCTATGCGCTGTCGTTCACGCTTCCACGTACTGCTACTATTGCTACTGCTGCTGCTACTGCTGCGCGCTCTTGCTCCGACTGCTGCGATGGAGGCTGTTGCAGCTACTCACATGCAGCTGATGGCCACCTACAGCTCATGGCCGCTGGGGAGGAAATTGCGTGGCAATTTTTATTCCATTTTTTACTATTTTTAAATGGACTGCCTCCTCCGGTGTTGCTTCTCTTGCCAACCTGCAGCACCTGATGCTGCACCCGGGGGTTGTGGTAGGTGTTATCTTGCTCATGCATTCACAACTTCTCCTACACGATACTGCCAGCGTGGTACCACGTGGCGCTTCCTCACGATGTCTTAGACTGAGTATCGTAGCACCACACCTTACATGCTCTCCGGTGTTCTGATACCAAGATAGAATTAATTGGGGCATGCAGGCCCATGCAAAACTTCCATGAGCTGTGGGTGTGAGGGATAGACAGTGAAGGCCAAGTTCGGGCTAGGTCTGGAACGCATTAAGACGAAGGGGAGAGTACAATGAGCCCTATTGTGAGCTTTTGTACTGGGGACTGGCGGCTAGCCCTCCAGGCCCTGTCATCCTCGTCGTACCAAAAGGCACGAACAGGGAATGCGGAGGCCGCGGAATGTGAAAGCACACAAGAGAGGTCTCTTGAGGCACCGGATCAATCCAGAGTGTACCCGGATCTAGACGGACAAGAAAATATGCAATATGTCCAAAACACATCTAGACTCTACAGTGTTCTAGTAGCACGACCGGCAAGCCAAGTTGGGCAAGTCTAGGCCTCCCGAGACGCTTGAGCATGCCATCGGACATCTGGGTCTGAGCCACATACAAGCTACTGTTGTGATTTGAGTCATCTCCGTCTATCTGTACAGCTTATTGTGACCACTCGACTGTGTCCATGCTTGTACAGATCCCTGATACGCACCTAGCTTACGCCGGAGCATCGACGGGTAGTGGCTCCATTCACCAGCAGTTTTCAGACAGCTACCACGGCGTCCCGAGTGCTTGTTGGGTGCTTTGCAGTTTTTTGCAGTCGCTAGAGTTTCCTTAGTTGACGTGCTCTTGAGTCCGATTTGCATTGTGTGTCCACTGATCGATGTTGGACTTGTACGTGTAAGCAATTATAGCATCCGGCTCGAGTTTTTGCGTGTGTGGGTTTTGTACGGTGTTGTGTTTGGATGCTTGTGTGTAGAGTTAAGGCCAAAACTATGGATTTGGGCCAGTTTTAGAACAAACTGACACTGTTGGGTGCGTCACCCGCTATGTACAGCGGTAGGTATTTGTGCTGTGTGCTGGTCTGTTGTCATTTCTCTCTGCACATTGAAGCTATTGCAGTCATGAGATTATGAGCGTATCGCCTAGCCAATCCTCGTTGTTTCTGAACCTGCCAGTGTGCTAGTACAATCGCTGACACAGCAGCGTTGTCCCGTCAGGACTAGGAGTACTAAGGAGCTTCCAGGTAGCTTCTCAGCTACATATGTATGACGCAGGTGAACAAAGGCTCAACCAATCAGTGCTGGGTCTCCCGAGGTACAGGTACAAACCACCGTGTACTCGGGTCTCAACCACTAAGGGAATACACAATCTGTCAATGCAATGTGTCTAATGACCGTGGAGTCTCCTAGGACACTGGCACATATCACTTGTTGCCCGGGACTCGACCACCAAGAAAACTCTACCAGTCATGCATAGGTGGCTAGAATGTAGCCGATGGAGCATCATCGGAGCAAACCGGGAAGCTCTCACAACACAACCCTATCTATCACTTGGAGAGCTCAAAGTCCACACACCAACACCCCATGACCCGTGTTGTTCGTTCTCACCTTGTCCCTGTTCTAACTGATGCAGACTTCTCGTAGCATGTGAGACCTATGAGTGCGGGCCATGAGGGAGTGTTTATGTGTGTGGTGTGGTCGAGTCGGTGACCCATCACACTCTTAATGACTTATGGTCTTTCTCCACATGCTTTTCCCTCTATCACACTTGTACATGTGACTAAGTGTGGGAATTCTTCGAGGCTCTTTCCACACAATGGAAGCCATTCGTGAAGGACCCCCTCCCACTCTTCTAGCATCAGCACTTGCCCAAGCAGAGGCTCTTAGCTACTTAGACATGTTACGCCTGAAGAGTCTTGCTGATAAGAGCTCCTCCCTCAAAACACTTCAAGATGTCAACGCCATCTCTGATTCGTGTGTGAAGTCTTTGGGGAATTAATTGTTTTGGCGTGCCGGATGTCGATCCTTAGGGGGGCCACCTGACCAGATTAGTCCTGTAATCTGGTCAGGTGGTCGGACCATGTTTAGAGGTCGGGCTCGACCTCTCGGTGGTGCTGTGTGATCTGCATGCTCCTCGCCCAAGCAACACCATTTACAGCTCTTACTTCGCGACCCCTGCAAATCATCATGGATTTTAGTAGCTTTTGGAGGAATGAAAGCATCTCTGTCAGCCATGGCTCGTCCTCTGAAGGACATTTCCCTCGTCCTTGCACCTCTGCGTGGCATCCATGGTTCTAGCAATACAAACTGGGAACTAGCGGGGGGGGGGGGGGGGGGGGGGGGGGGGGGGGGGGGGGGGGGGGGGGGGGGGGGGGGGGGGGGGGGGGGGGGGGGGGGGGGGGGGGGGGGGGGGGGGGGGGGGGGGGGGGGGGGGGGGGGGGGGGGGGGGGGGGGGGGGGGGGGGGGGTCCAGCTGCCGATAATCCAGAAAGCTGTCATGGTCACGTCTATGTGAACACTGAAGGGAGAATGCTTTGCAATACTTGGCGTACAAACCACTGAAAATTATTGACAACTGAAATCTGCCTACGAGCAGAGCCCGCCCTCTTGTGGAGGACAAGAAAGCGTCTCCCTCCCCCCTCCGCCATGTGCCTTGTGCTGGAGTCCACTGACTCATTCTAGAGCACGATTGAAACTCTGAAGCAAAAGAGCACGGCGGCCATGAAGCCTTGGCTGCAGCGTCCGTGTAGGCGGGGCTCCAGCTCTCATCATGCTTGCATGATGAACGACGCCATGCACCGCACACTCTGAAGCAGGTCATCCATGCGGTCCCACGCTTCGGCATGCGCCGACACCAGCGGGGGAAGCTCAGACTTCAACTGCGGGATGGTGGACAGAGCCTCGCCGTGGATCTGCGCAACAGGAGTGAAAAAGTAAGGGAGAGAAAAAAAAAAAGGGGGCACAACTGGCAAAAGGCGGGGAGAAAGCACTGCACAAGGACGGAGCTTATCTCACCTCATGGAACACTGTCGGGGGGGGAGCTTGTTTTCCAGAACAGCAGTGCGTGCAGCTAAAGGACAGAGCCGTTTGCAACTGAGAGAGCATTTTGTACCGCGCATGGCCGCTGAGAAGCTCCAAGACATTTTATCCTTCTTCCACCCAACAAGATAAGCTGCTGGCTGGCACGGCCTGCGAGCACGCAAGGTCCTGTCAAGCAACGCCGTCCATGCAAGGTCCTGTCAAGCAACGCCGTCCACGCAAGGTCCTGTCAAGCAACGCCATCCACGCAAGGTCCTGTCAAGCAACGCCATCCACACAAGCGCCAACGACACTCGGAAGCCCCCACCGTCGCCCAAGTCTCGACGAGGCCGTGCAGCGCGGCGCGAAAGGCAATGGGAACTCACGGCGAAGGCAATGGGAACTCACGGCGAAGGCAATGGGAACTCACGGCGAAGGCAATGGGAACTCACGGCGAAGGCAATGGGAACTCACGGCGAAGGCAATGGGAACTCA
>SZWC01002468.1:208470-227300 GCA_023375785.1 Penium margaritaceum | reverse complement strand
CTGCTTCTGCCAGAAATCTGTCTGACAGAAAATGGACTGTAGGTGCCAACAGACTGGGAATTTTGAAAAACTGAGCCCACCACTGGAAAATCCAGCTCAAAACCTTTCAGATCGACCCATAAAACAGGGTCATCAATAGGGGATTTTGAAAGATATGCCCTCTTGAAAAAAGGGTATGCTTCTGCTCCTACTCCAACTCAGACCAGCCAGTTTGTAAACGGCGTTTGTCCCAAACGAATCAATGGAATGCAAATATTTTTGCACCAATGGAAAGCTTAGGAAAAATACTACAATTCGCATGTGCCACTTTTTAAAATTGACAAAGAAATGAGAGAGTTATGGTCATCACAAGGCGACAGTCTTACTCATAGAGAAGAGTGTAGCCCTGGCCGACCTTGTTTTGAGCATAACTCTCAATCCGACCGTTGGATCTTCAGGATTATGGGCTCGTTGGAAAGCTTGTCTCTTGAACTTCAAGATCCAGTGGTGGATCGTCAAATTTGGTGAAGGTTCCACCCCAATCCGTCACTCTCAAAGTGATGGCCTGTGCTGGCTGGAAGTGGCAGAACTTGGCTCTGATACCAAATGTTGGAACTTGAGGAGAGAGGGAGCCTTGGAGCAGCGAGCATGTGTGATTGGAAGGGCATCACTTGTGCTGAAGAATGGTTGTTCAATCACTCAAAATGATGGAGTACATATAGAGCTAGAGCTTGGGCAAGTCAGCCCTCTCACAAGCCACACCACTTAGCCATGGAGGCTAAGGCTCACACACTAGAGTCCATAATCTCACACAAGGGAGGAAATCAGCCTAGCAATCAGGCTGACCACTCACACACGACCTAGAGAGCTAGAGAATGCTCTCATGGCACACTCCTAGTGGTCACATAACCCACAAACCCATGGAGAATCGCCATGTGTCCATGGCTAGCACACAAGGATCTCACCTCACCTAAAAAGTAAGGAGAGGTACCTTTATCCTAGTCAGCACACTCTGACAAGGCAATCCTAAGACCAAGGACCTTTTTGGATATTTCTCCCATCAGGTCTTGATCATGGACCTCTTGCCTTTTTCTTTTCTCAGGCTAAGGCATGGAGCCATCACCCATGCCCACCCAGACATCGACGGTCCATGACCCCCGAATCTTCGAAAATTCATATCTCCCAATCCGACCGTTGGATCGGTCTCAAACTTGGGCCATAGACATTTTGTCACCTGATCTTTCCAATGGCAAAGTCGGATCGACGATCGGAGCAAGCATTTGGTACTTTCCAGGAACTTGCTCTTGTGGACCTGAAACTGAGCCAGATGGCTCCTTTCCCAACAGCTGGCACTCCAGCGTCTCTCGTACCGTGTCGTAGCTGGTTGGGAGTCCCCTCAGCAAGAGGAGGATGAAGCGCGTCTCTTCCACAGGATTGCCGGCTCTCTCAGCTGCTTTGCCAGCTCCTTTGCCCTGTCCAGATACGCCTCCATCCCTTCACCACCCTGCATTTTCAGCGCCATCATCTTTTCCTCCAAAAGCATGAGGAATGCAGGATCCTTGCTCTCATACTTCTTGCACAACGTGTCCCACCCCTCCTTTGCAGTAGCCTTGTCACTCACGTACTGAAGATGCGGGTTGGAGATGGTGTTAACAAGGAACCTGTAGGCCTGCCTGTCCTTCTTCTTCCACTCCTCGTACGTCGCTGGTAAAGCTGCAGAAGAACCCGCATCAGCTACACCCTTTTGTGGCGTCTTCCCCGCCACCACCTGCGCTGCGGTGATGCCTTTTGCCTGTGGAACTGGAGCCGGCTCGTCGCCGCTCACCACCTCCCACAAGCCCCTCTCCTCCAAAAGGAGGCGGGTACGGATCTTCCAAAACGTGAAGTTGGCNGAAAAACTGAGCCCACCACTGGAAAATTCAGCTCAAAACCTTTCAGATCGACCCATAAAACAGGGTCATCAACAGGGGATTTTGAAAGATATGCCCTCTTGAAAACAGGGTATGCTTCTGCTCCTACTCCAACTCAGACCAGCCAGTTTGTAAACGGCGTTTCTCCCAAACGAATCAATGGAATGCAAATATTTTTGCACCAATGGAAAGCTTAGGAAAAATACTACAATTCGCATGTGCCACTTTTTAAATTTGACAAAGAAATGAGAGAGTTATGGTCATCACAAGGCGACAGTCTTACTCATAGAGAAGAGTGTAGCCCTGGCCGACCTCGTTTTGAGCATAACTCTCAATCCGACCGTTGGATCTTCGGGATTATGGGCTCGTTGGAAAGCTTGTCTCTTGAACTTGAAGATCCAGTGGTCGATCGTCAAATCCAGTGAAGGTTTCACCCCAACCCGTCACTCTCAAAGTGACGGCCTGTACTGGCTGGAAGTGGCAGGACTTGGCTCTGATACCAAATGTTGGAACTTGAGGAGAGAGGGAGCCTTGGAGCAGCGAGCATGAATGATTGGAAGGACATCACTTGTGCTGAAGAATGATTGATCAATCACTCAAAATGATGAAGTACATATAGAGCTAGAGCTTGGGCAAGTCAGCCCTCTCACAAGCCACACCACTTAGCCATGGAGGCTAAGGCTCACACACTAGAGTCCATAATCTCACACAAGGGAGGAAATCGGCCTAGCAATCAGGCTGACCATTCACACACGACCTAGAGAGCTAGAGAATGCCCTCATGGCACACTCCTAGTGGTCACATAACCCACAAACCCATGGAGAATCGCCATGTGTCCATGGCTAGCACACAAGGATCTCACCTCACCTAAAAAGTAAGGAGAGGTACCTTTATCCTAGTCAGCACACTCTGACAAGGCAATCCTAAGACCAAGGACCTTTTTGGATATTTCTCCCATCAGGTCTTGACCTCTTGCCTTTTTCTTTTCTTAGGCTAAGGCATGGAGCCATTGCCCATGGTCACCCGGATATCGACGGTCGATAACCCCTGGAAACTACGAAATTTCATATCTCCCAATTCGACTGTTAGATCGGCCTCAAACTTGGACCGTAGACATTTTGCCACCTGATCTCTCCAATGGTGAAGTCCGATCAACAATTGGAGCTGGCATTTGGTACTTTCCTGGAACTTGCTCCTGTGGACCTGAAACTAAGCCGGATGGCTCCTTTCCCAACAATCTCCCACTTTGCCGCAGTCAGAGTGGGCTGAGTCCACATGCCTTCATGCAGAACTGCTGCTTCTCACGGGTCACTGGCTTGGTGCAGAAATCAGCGACCTGCTTGCTGGTTGGAGTAAACTCTAGCTTGATAGCACCCTCCTGCACCGTGTGCCTGATTAAATGATATGTGATGTCAATGTACTTGGTGCGTGCATGGTGCTCAGGATTCTCGGCGAGTGCGATTACACTCTGGTTGTTGACGCGCACAAGAACTGGAACTGCTGCACTCGCACTCATCTCTGCCATGAGACGTTGGAGTTAAATTGCTTCCTTGGCTCCAAAGCTGAGAGATACGTACTCAGCTTCTGTACTCGAGGTGGCCACGACCACCTGCCGCTTGCTGCACCAGCTGATGGCTCCACCATTCATGAGGAACACATGTCGAGAGATGGACTTGCGGTCCTCAGGGTTTGAAGCTCAATATGCGTCTCTGTAGTCGATGATGCTGTTGTCATTGCCGTTGTAGGTGATGCGGATGTTAATGGTTCTTCCAAGGTAGCGGAAGATCCGCTTCACTGCCTTCTGGTGCTCCGGTCCGAGATTAGCCATGTGCTGGCTCAGAACGCTCACAGCCTGTGCAAGGTACATGAGATTGCCGACGGCTCTCTGGTACTTCTGCCGCTCAGCTGCATTTGCTTCTCCATTGAAGCTCACGAGTACTGCCGCGTCTCCAGCGGCGTGCCGATGGATTGCCGATGGGTTTTGCCTCTGCCATGCCAAACCGCTGCAAAACTTTCTTAATGTAGCGGCTCTGCTGCTGCGAAAGAGAGCATGACTTGCAGTCACGCGTGATCTGGATACCGAGGAAGTATGATGCCTCCCCGAGATCAGACATCTGGAAGCGCTCCTGCATGACTTCCTTGAGGATCTCATGCTCATGCTGCCAGCGATACACGCTGTAGTCACACTCGCTGCGCTCAGACCCCATGCACTGCAACGCTGCATCCAACTTCTGGTTCCAAGCACGCGACGCTTGCTTCAGGCCGTACAGCGACTTCTGCAGCTTGCAGACCAGGTGCTCCTGGCCATCCATGACGAACCCCTCCGGCTGCTCCATGTAGATCTCCTCCTCCAAGTCACCATTCAAGAATGCCGTCTTGACATCCATGTGGTGAACCTCGAAGTCCTCAGCTGCTGCATAAGAGAGGAGCGTGCGCACAGAGGCAAACTTTGCAACAGGGGNACATGCTGTTGGAAAGGAGGAGCATGTCATCCACATAGACAATGATGATGAGGATCTCATGCTCATGCTGCCAGCGATACACGCTGTAGTCACACTCGCTGCGCTCAAACCCCATGCACTGCAACGCTGCATCCAACTTCTGGTTCCAAGCACGCGACGCTTGCTTCAGGCCGTACAGCGACTTCTGCAGCTTGCAGACCAGGTGCTCCTGGCCATCCATGACGAACCCCTCCGGCTGCTCCATGTAGATCTCCTCCTCCAAGTCACCATTCAAGAATGCCGTCTTGACATCCATGTGGTGAACCTCACAGTCCTCAGCTGCTGCATAAGAGAGGAGCGTACGCAAAGAGGCAAACTTTGCAACAGGAGCAAAAGTTTCTGTGTACTCAATGCCCTCTTGCTGCGAGTAGGCCTTGGCGACTTGCCTCACCTTGTACTTTTCCAGGTTACCATGTGCTCCCCGCTTCTTCTTGAACACCCACTTGCACTTGATCACCTTACGTCCTGGTGGACGCTCAGTCAGCTCCCACGTACCGTTGTCCAGCTGTGACTGTATCTCCTACTGCACGGGTTGCGTCCAATCTACTTCATCCGGTACAGCCATGGCCTCCTTGTATGACGTTGGCTCATCTAGATCTCCTGCAACTGCGACGTTCATCTGTTCTGGTTTGTGCAGCATCCAGAAGTGGCCGCGCTCACCAGGCTTGTAACGCACCCTAAGAGGGTACCTGCGACCTGGTGCTGGAGCGTTAGCGGGCGGCTGGCGCGGTGCTGCTGGCACAACAGCTGCTGCTGGTGATGCTACATCTCCCTCCTCTGCTTGTGTCGATGAGGCTGCTGTATCTGTAACATAAGACATGGGAGAGTAGAGTGATTCTCCCACTGTCACAGTAGAGAAAGGATCGGGAGAAACTGGGTCAGGAAGAATTTCTGCTCCCACTGTCTCGTCAACTGCTGGTTCTGTTGCCTCTTCACACACAATGTTGGTGTCGATGACGTTGCTCTCATTGAAGATGACATCCCTAGAGATGATAACGTGGCCTGTATCCCTCTCGTAGAGGCGATAGGCCTTGCTTGCCACGTCGTAGCCAATCATCAGTATCTGCACACTCTTTGCGTCCCATTTCTGCCGCTTCTCCTTGGGCACGTGCATGTGTGCCAGGCTCCTAAATGCTTGGAGATGACCCATGCTCGGTTTCTCGCCGAACCACGCCTCGTACGACGTCATCTGCTCCTGCGCCTTAGTTGGAGTGCGGTTCTTGATGTAGACCGCAGTGCTCACGGCTTCAGCCCAGAAGTCGTAGGTCAGCCGAGCCGCGTGAAGCATGGAGCGCGCCGACTCCACAATGGTGCGGTTGGCGCGTTCTGCTACACCGTTCTGCTGCGGTGAGTACGGCGCGGTACGGTACACCTTGATGCCAGCTGCTGCGAGGTAGTCCTGGAATTCCTTGCTTAGGTATTCTCCACCGCGATCGTTGCGCAACGCCTTGATCTTCTTGCCAGTCTGGTTCTCCACCATGGCCTTGAACTCTTTGAACTTGTCAAAGCACTGGTCCTTGGAGGAAAGGAAGTAGACAACAGTGTAACGGCTGAAATCATCAATGAAGGTGAGAAAATACCTAGAGCCTCCAAAGCTCTGGGTCTGCATCGGTCCGCACAAGTCCGTGTGGACCAGCTCCAACACCTCTTTTGCACGCTCCCCTCCTCAAGAGAACGCCTCGCGATGCTGTTTCCCCTCCAAACAGCCGATGCATAACTGCTGCTCAAAGTTAGAGATGGTAGGCAGGTCACGCACCATCTGCTTTGCTTGAAGCTGCTGCAAGGCGCGCATGCCGATGTGGCCGTAGCGCGCATGCCAGATCTCGCCATCTGTCGCCTGCACCACTGTTGCAAGACTCTGTTCACGCGGGATCTTGGTCGCCCCCAGCAGGCGGTACATGTCGCCCTCCTTCACCGACTTGGCCAACTCCTCTCCTGTTTCCTTGTTGAGGATGTAGCCATAATCATCGTCAAAAACAACGCGTAGTCCTGTGTTGGTGAGAGAAGACACTGAGAGAAGGTTGAACGCAGTATCAGGTACATACAGCACGCCATGGAAAACTCCCACTTCAATGCCACGTGGGGTCTCCAACCACATCTCCACAATCCCAATCCCCTCAGCATACACCACCCGATCATCACCCAAAGCAATCGGTCGGGGGGAATGGAGAGCAGCTGCGTGAACCAGTCCTTGTGGTGCGTCAGACTCTTGGTACACCCCGAGTCCTTGTACCACGCCAGATCCGCCTTTTCCTTCTGCGACATGTCAGACTTCGCCATGAAGAGGCGATCCCGCACCTCCTTGGCAACGTTCATGTTGCCAAAATGGCGCACGCCAGTCTGGTTCTACTGTTGCTGCTGCTGCTGCTGGCGTTGTTGTGACTGCTGCTGCTGTTGCTGTAGAGATTGCTGCTTTTGGTGCTATTGCTGCTGCTGCTCCTTTTGGTCCCTCTTGAACTTGAAGCACTCTTTCTTGTAGTGCCCCTCTTTCTGGCAATAGTGGCACTTGCCCTTCTTCTTGTCTCTCTGTTGCGCGGACTGCTGCTGCTGCTGGTTGCGTGAGTCCATGATCATGAAAACTGCTTCACTGCTGTTGCCACCATTGCGCTTTGCTGCATTGCGACGCAATTCCACCTGCACCAGGTGTGTGCAAATGAAGTCAAGGTCAAGAGTTGGCTGGGACTCCAGTGTCTCTCGCACCGTGTCGTAGCTGGTTGGAAGTCCCCTCAGCAAGAGCAGGATGAAGCGCGTCTCTTCCACAGCGTTGCCCGCCGCTCTCAGCTGCTTCGCAAGCTCCTTTGCCCTGTCCAGATACGCCTCCATCCCTTCACCACCCTACATCTTGAGCGCCATCATCTTTTCCTCCAAAAGTATGAGGAATGCAGGATCCTTGCTCTCAGACCAGCCAGCTTTCCTTGAACTCCTGCAGTACAGACATGCTGTTGGAAAGGTGGAGCATGTCATCCACATAGACAATGATGATGAGGATCTCATGCTCATGCTGCCAGCGATACACGCTGTAGTCACACTCGCTACGCTCAAACTCCATGCACTGCAACGCCGCATCCAACTTCTGATTCCAATTACGCGACGCTTGCTTCAGGCCGTACAGCGACTTCTGCAGCTTGCAGACCAGGTGCTCCTGGCCATCCATGACGAACCCCTCCGGCTCCTCCATGTAGATCTCCTCCTCCAAGTCACCATTCAAGAATGCCGTCTTGACATCCATGTCGTGAATCTCGAAGTCCTCAGCTGCTCCATAAGAGAGGAGCGTGCGCACAGAGGCAAACTTTGAAACAGGGGCAAAAGTTTCTGTGTAGTCGATGCCCTCTTGCTACGAGTAGCCCTTGGCGACCAGCCTCGCCTTGTACTTTTCCAGGTTACCATCTGCTCCCCGCTTCTTCTTGAATACCCACTTGTACTTGATCACCTTACGTCCTGGTGGACGCTCAGTCAGCTCCCACGTGCCGTTGTCCAGCTGTGACTGTATCTCCTGCTGCACGGGTTGCGTCCAATCTGCTGCATCCGGTACAGCCATGGCCTCCTTGTATGACGTTGGCTCATCTGACTCTGCTGCAACTGCGACGTTCATCTGTTCTGGTTTCTGCAGCATCCAGAAGTGGCCGCGCTCACCAGGCTTATAACGCACTGTAAGAGGGTACTTGCGACCTGGTACTGGAGCGTTAGCGGGCGGCTGGCGCGGTGCTGTTGGTACAACTGGTGCTGCTGGTGGTGCTACATCTCCTCATCTGCTTCTGCCGATGAGGCTGCTACATCTACAACATCAGACATGGGAGAGTAGAGTGATTCTCCCACTGTCACGGTAGAGGAAGGATCGGGAGAAACTAGGTCAGGAAGAATTTCTGCTCCCACTGTCTCGTCAGGTGCTGGTTGTGTTGCCTCTTCACACACAATGTTGGTGCTGATGACGTTGCTCTCATTGAAGATGACATCCCTGGAGATGATAACGTGGCCTGTATCCCTCTCGTAGAGGCGATACGCCTTGCTTGCCACGTTGTAGCCAATCATCAGTATCTGCGCACTCTTTGCGTCCCATTTCTGCCGCTTCTCCTTGGACACGTGCATGTGCGCCAGGCTCCCAAATGCTCGGAGATGACCCACGCTTGGTTTCTTGCCGAACCAGGCCTCGTACGGCGTCATCTGCTCCAGCGCCTTAGTTGGAGTGCGGTTCTTGATGTAGACCGCAGTGCTCACGGCTTCAGCCTAGAAGTCGTAGGTCAGCCGAGCCGCGTGTAGCATGGAGCGCGTTGACTCCACAATGGTACGGTTGGCGCGTTCTGCTACACCGTTCTGCTGCGATGAGTACGGCGCGGTACGCTACGCCTTGATGCCAGCTGCTGCGAGGTAGTCCTGGAACTCTTTGCTTAGGTATTTTCCACCGCGATCGCTGCGCAGCGCCTTGATCTTCTTGCAAGTCTGGTTCTTCACAATGGCCTTGAACGCCTTGAACCTGTCAAAGCACTGGTCCTTGGAGGAAAGGAAGTACACAGCAGTGTAACGGCTGAAATCATCAATGAAGGTGAGAAAATACCTAGAGCCTCCAAAGCTGTGGGTCTGCATCGGTCCGCACAAGTCCGTGTGGACCAGCTCCAACACCTCTTTTGCACGCTCCCCTGCTCCAGACAACGCCTCGCGATGTTGTTTCCCCTCCAAACAGCCGATGCATAACTGCTACTCAAAGTTAGAGATGGTAGGCAGGTTACGCACCATCTGCTTTGCTTGAAGCTGCTGCAAGGCACGCATGCCGATGTGGCCGTAGCGTGCATGCCAGATCTCGCTATCTGTCGCCTACACCACTGCTGCAAGACTCTGCTCACGCGGGATCTTGGTCGCCCCCAGCAGGCGGTACATGTCGCCTTCCTTCACCGACTTGGCCAACTCCTCTCCTATTTCCTTGTTGAGGATGTAGCCATAATCATCGTAAAAAACAACGCGTAGTCCTGTGTTGGAAAGAGAAGACACTAAGAGAAGGTTGAACGCAGCATCAGGTACATACAGCACGCCATGGAAAACTCCCACTTCAATGCCACGTGGGGTCTCCAACCACATCTCCACAATCCCAATCCCCTCAGCATACACCACCTGATCATCACCCAAAGCAATCGGACGGGGGGGAATGGAGAGCAGTTGCGTGAACCACTCCTTGTGGTGCGTCAGACTCTTGGTACACCCTGAGTCCTTGTACCATGCCAGATCCGCCTTTCCTTCTGCGACATGTCAGATTTCGCTATGAAGAGGCGGTTGCGCACCTTCTTGGCAACGTTCATGTTACCAAAATGGCACACGCCAGTCTGGTTCTGCTGCTGCTGCTGCTGACGTTTCTATGACTGCTGCTGCTGTTGCTGTGGAGATTGCTGCTTTTGCTGCTGCTGCTGCTCCTGCTCCTTGTGGTCCCTCTTGAACTTGAAGCACTCTTTCTTGTAGTGCCCCTCTTTCTGGCAATAGTGGCACTTGCCCTTCTTCTTGCCTGCTGCTGCTGCTGGTTTCGTGAGCCCATGGCCATGAAAGCTGCTTCACTGCTGCTGCCGCCATTGCGCTTTGCTGGATTGCGGCGCAATTCCACATGCACCAGGTGTGTGCAAATGAAGTCGAGGTCGAGAGTTGGCTGGCACTCCAGTGTCTCTCGCACCGTGTCGTAGCTGGTTGGGAGTCCCCTCAGCAAAAGGAGGATGAAACGTGTCTCTTCCACAGGGTTGTTGGCCGCTCTCAGCTGCTTCGCCAGCTCCTTTGCCCTGTCTAGATACGCCTCCATCCCTTCACCACTCGCATTTTCAGCGCCATCATCTTTTCCTCCAAAAGCATGAGGAATGCAGGATCATTGCTCTCATAATTCTTGCACAATGTGTCCCACCCCTCCTTTGCAGTAGCCTTGTCACTCACGTACTGAAGATACGGATTGGAGATGGTGTTGACAAGCAACCTGTAGGCCTGCCTGTCCTTCTTCTTCCACTCCTCATACGTCGCTGGTACAGCTGCAGAAGAGCCCGCATCAGCTGCACCCTTTTGCGGCGTCTTCCCCGCCACCACTTGCGCTGCGGTGATGCCTTTTGCTTGTGGAACTGGAGCCGGCTCGTCGCCGCTCACCACCTCCAACAAGCCCCTCTCCTCCAAAAGGAGGCGGGTACGGATCTTCCAAACCGTGAAGTTGGCGCGTCCCTCCAGCCTCTCCAAAGGCTGGGCTGCTGTCACAACAACAGTTGCTGCCATTTTGAGCCTTGGTGATGCTCTGCGCTGCCCTTGGATGGCGGCGCGACCCCTCCTTCTGCTGCTGCTTGTGCCAGAAATCCGTCTGACAGAAAATGGACTGTAGGTGCCAGCACACTAGGAATTTTGAAAAACAGAGCCCACCACTAGAAAATTCAGCTCAAAACCTTTCAGATCGACCCATAAAACAGGGTCATCAACAGGGGATTTTAAAAGATCGACCCTCAACAAGGAAACAGGAGAGGAAAGCTTTCAGATTGACCCTCAACAAGGAAACAGGAGAGGAGTTGGCCAAGTCGGTGAAGGAGGGCGACATGTACCGCCTGTTGGGGGCGACCAAGATCCCGCGTAAGCATAGTCTTGCAGCAGTGGTGCAGGCGACAGATGGCAAGATCTGGCATGCGCGCTACGGCCACATCGGCATGCGCGCCTTGCAGTAGCTTCAAGCAAAGTAGATGGTGCGTGACCTGCCTACCATCTCTAACTTTGAGTAGCAATTATGCATCGGCTGTTTGGAGGGGAAGCAGCATCGCGAGGCATTCTCTTTAGCAGGGGAGCGTGCAAAAGAGGTGTTGAAACTGGTTCACACGGACTTGTGCGGACCGATGCAGACCAAGAGCTTTGGAGGCTCTAGGTATTTTCTCACCTTCATTGATGATTTCAGCCGTTACACTGCTGTGTACTTCCTTTCCTCCAAGGACCAGTGCTTTGACAGGTTCAAGGAGTTCAAGGCCATGGTGGAGAACCAGACTGGCAAGAAGATCAAGGCGCTGCGCAACGATCGCGGTAGAGAATACCTAAGCAAGGAATTCCAGGACTATCTCGCAGCAGCTGGCATCAAGGCGCAACGTATCGCGCCGTACTCGCCGCAGCAGAAGGGGATAGCAGAACGCGCCAACCGTACCATTGTGGAGTCGGCGCGCTCCATGCTGCACGCGGCCCGCCTGACCTACGACTTCTGGGCTGAAGCCGTGAGCACTGCAGTCTTCATCAAGAACCGCAGTCCAACCAAGGTCCTGGAACAGATGACACCATACGAGGCGTGGTTCGGCAAGAAGCCGAGCGTGGGTCATCTTCGCGTGTTTGGCAGCTTGGCGCACATGCACGTGCCAAAGGAGAAGCGGCAAAAGTGGGACGCAAAGAGTGCGCAGATGCTGATGATTGGCTAGGACGTGACAAGCAAGGCGTATCGCCTCTACGAGAGGGATACAGGCCACGTCATCATTTTCAGGGATGTCGTCTTCAACGAGAGTAACGTCATCGGCACCAACATCGTGTGTGAAGAGGCAGCAGAACCAGCAGCTCACGACACAGTGGGAGCGGAAATTCTTCCTGATCCAGTGTCTCCCGATCCTTTCTCTACTATAACTGTGGAAGAATCACTCTACTCTCCCATGTGTGATGCAGCAGATACAGCAGCTTCATCGGCAGAAGCAGAGGAGGGAGATGTGGCACCACCAGCAGCAGCAGTTGTGCTAGCAGCACCGCGCCAGCCGCTCGCTAACGCTCCAGCACCAGGTGGCAGGTACCCTTTTAGGGTGCGTTACAAGCATGGTGAGCACGGCCATTTCTGGATGCTGCAGAAACCAGAACAGATGAACGTCACAGTGGCAGCAGACTCAGATGAGCCAACGTCATACAAGGAGGCCATGGCTACACCGGATACAACAGATTGGGCACAAGCCGTGTAGTAGGAGATACACTCATAGTTGGACAACAGCACGTGGGAGCTGACTTAGCGTCCACCTGGACGTAAGGAGTTCAAGGAAGCCATGCAGGAGCGCTTCCAAATGTCTGATCTCGGGGAGGCATCATACTTCCTCGGTATCCAGATCACGCGTGACCGCAAGTCACGCTCTCTCTCGCTGCAGCAAGGCCGCTACATTAAGAATATTTTGCAGCGGTTTGGCATGGCAGAGGCAAAACCCATCGGCACGCCGCTGGAGACGCGTCAGTACCTTGTGAGCTTTAATGGAGAGCGAATGCAGCTAAGCGGCAGAAGTACCAGAGCGCCGTCGGCAGTCCTATGTACCTGATGGTGGCAACCAGGCCGGACCTTGCACAGGTTGTGAGCGTTGTGAGCCATGGCTAATCCCGGACCGGAGCACCAGAAGGCAGTGAAGCGGATCTTCCGCTACCTTGCTGGAATCATCAACGTCCGCATCACCTATAACGACAACGATAACAACATCATCGGCTACACAGATGCAGATTGGGCTTCAAATCCTGAGACCCGCAAGTCCATCTCTGGACATGTGTTTCTCATGAATGAAGGAGCCATCAGCTGGTGCAGCAAACGGCAGGTGGTCGTGGCCACCTAGAGCACAGAAGCTGAGTACGTCTCTCTCAGCTTCGAGCCTAGGAAGCAGTTTGGCTTTAGCGTCTCATGGCAGAGATGAGTGGGAGTGCAGCAGTTCTAGTTCCTGTGCGCGTCAAAAACCAGAGCGCAATTGTACTCCCCAAGAATCCTGAGCACCATGCACGCACCAAGTATATTGACATCGCATATCATTTCATCAGGCACATGGTGCAATTTGCTGTTTGGAGTAAACTCTAGCTTGATAGCACCATCCTGCACCATGTGCCTGATGAAATGATATGCGATGTCAATATGCTTGGTGTGTGCATGGTGCTCAGGATTCTTGACGAGTGCAAATGCGCTCTTGTTGTCGACGCGCACAGAAACTAGAATTGTTGCACTCCCACTCATCTCTTTCATGAGACGCTGAAGCCAAACTACTTCCTTGGCTCCAAAGCTCAGAGAGACGTACTGAGCTTCCATACTTGAGGTGGCCACGACCACCTGCCGCTTGCTGGACTTGCTGATGGTCCTACCATTCATGAGGAACACATGTCCAGAGATGGACTTACGGTCCTCCGGGTTTGAAGCCCAAGGTGCATCCGTGTAGCCGATGATACTGTTCTTGTCGCGGGTTAGCGGAATATCCGCTTCACTTCCTTCTAGTGCTTCGATCCGAGATTAGCCACGTGTTGGCTCATAGTACTCACAGCCTGTGCAAGGTCCGGCCTGGTTGCCACCTTCAGGTACATGAGACTGCCGACGACGCTCTGGTACTTCTGTCGCTCGATTGCATCTACTTTTCCATTGAATCTCAAGAGGTACTGCCGCGTCTCTAGCGGCATGCATATGGGTTTGGCCTCTGCCATGCCGAACGGCTGCAAGACATCCTTGATGTAGCAGCTCTGCTGCAGCGACAGAGGGCGTGATTTGCGGTCACGCGTGATCTGGATATCGAGGAAGTAGGATGCCTCCCCGAGAGCAGACATGTGGAAGCGCTCCTGCATGGCCTCCTAGAACTCCCGTAGTGCAGACATGTTGTTGGAAAGGAGGAGCATGTCATCCACATAGACAATGATGATGAGGATCTCATGCTCATGCTGCTAGCGATTAACGCTGTAGTCATAGTCGCTGCGCTTAAACCCCATGCACTGCAATGCCACATCCAACTTTTAGTTCCAAGCACGCGACGTTTTCTCGAGGCCGTACAGCGACTTCTGCAGCTTGCAAACCAGGTGCTCCTGGCCATCCATGACGAACCCCTCCGGCTGTTCCATGTACATCTCCTCCTCCAAGTCACCATTGAAGAATGCCGTCTTGACATCCATGTGGTGAACCTCGAAGTCCTCAACTACGGTATAAAAGAGGAGCGTGCGTATAGAGACAAACTTTGTAACATGGGCAAAAGTTTCCGTGTAGTTGATGCCCTCCTGCTGCGAATAGCCCTTGGCGACCAGTCTTGCCTTGTACATTTCCAGGTTACCATCTACTCCCCGCTTCTTCTTGAACACCTACTTGCACTTGATCACCTTACGTCCAGGTGGACGCTCACTCAGCTCCCACGTGCCGTTGTCCAGCTGCGACTGTATCCCTGTTGCACGGCTTGCGCCCCATCCGCTGCTTCCGGTGCAGCCATGGCCTCCTTGTATGACGTTGGCTCATCTGAATCTGCTGCAACTGCAACGTTCATCTGTTCTCGTTTCCGTAGCATCCAGAAATGGCCGCGCTCACTGGGCTTGTAACGCACCCTAAGAGGGTACCTGCGACCAGGTGCTGGAGCGTTAGCAGGCAACGCGCGCGGTGCTGCTAGCACAACTGCTACTACTTGTGGTGCTACATCTCCCTCCTGTGCTTCTGCCGATGAGGCTACTGTATCTGCTGCATGATCTGTTGCCTTTTTCGTTTCTCAAGCTAAGGCATGGAGCCATCGCCCATGGTCACCCGGATATCGGCGGTTGATGACCCCGGAAACTACGAGAATTCATATCTCCCCATCCGACCGTTGGACCGGCCTCAAACTTGGACCGTAGACATTTTGCCACCTGATCTTTTTAATGTAGAAGTTGGATGGACGATCGGAGCAGGCATCTGGTAGTTTCCTTGAACTTGCTCCTGTGGACCTGAAACTGAGCTGGATGGCTCCTTTCCCAACACTTTTCGGATGTTTCCCATCAGGTCTTGACCCTAGACCACTTGCCTTTTTCTTCTCTTAGCCTAAGGCATGGAGTTATCGCCCATTGTCACGCGGATATCAGTGGACCCTAAAAACTTTGAAAATTCATATCTCCCAATCCGACCGTTGGATCGACCTGAAACTTCGATCGTAAAGATTCTGATATGCGATCTTCCAGATGAAAAAGTCGTATTAACAATCGGAGTAAGGCATCTGGTAGTTTCTTGGAACTCACTTTGTCGTATCTGAGTGACTGAGTCCACATGCATTTATGCAGAATTGCTCCTTCTCACGGGTCACTATCTTGGTACAGAAATCAACAACTTGCTTGCTGGTCAGAGTAAACTCCAGTGCAATAGTACCGTCCTGTACCATGTGCCTGATGAAGTGATATGCGATGTTGATGTGCTTGGAGCGTACATGGTACTCAGGATTCTTGGCAAGTGCAACTGCGCTCTGGTTGTTGATGTGCAGTGGAACGGGAACTGTTGCAATCCCTCTCATCTCGCCATGAGATGCTGAAGCCAGACTACTTCCTTGTCTCCAAAGCTGAGAGAGACATACTCAGCTTCCATGCTTGAGGTGGCCATGACCACCTGCCGCTTGCTGCACAAGCTGGTGGCCCCTCCATTAATGAGGAACACATGTCCAGAGATGGACTTGCAATCCTCAGGATTTGAAGCCCAAAATGTGTCTGTATAGCCGATGATGTTGTTATTGTTGACGTTGTAGCTGATGCCAATGTTGATGGTTCCAGGAAGGTAGCGGAAGATGTGATTCACTGCCTTCTGGTACTCAGGTCCAGGATTAGCCTTGTGTCTTGGGAAAGGAGCCATTCGGCTCAATTTGAGGTCAACAGGAGCAAATTCTAGGAAAGCACCAGATGCTTGCTTTGATCGTCAATCTGACTTAACCATTGGAGAGATCAGGTGGCAAAATGTCTACGGTCCAAGTTTGAGGCCGATCCAACAGTCAGATTGCGAGATATAATTTTTTGAAGTTTTCGGGGTCATGGATCGTTGATATCCGGGTGACCATGGGCCATGGCTCCATGCCTTAGCCTGAGAAAAGAAAAAGGGAAGAGATCTAGGGTCAAGACCTGATGGGAGTAATATCCAAAAAGGTCCTAGATTCTTGGATTGCCTTGTCAGAGTGTACTGACTAGGAAAAGGTACCTCTCCTTTCTTTTTAGGTCAGGTGAGATCCTTGTGTGCTAGCCATGGACACATGGCGATTCTCCATGGGATTTTGGATTATGTGATCACTAGGAGTGTGTCATGAGAGCATTTTCTAGCCCTCTACGTCGTGTGTGAGTGGTCAGCCTGATTGCTAGGCTGATTTCCTCCCTAGTGTGAGATTATGGACTCTAGTGTGTGAGCCTTAGCCTCCATGGCTAAGTGGTCTCGCTTGTGATATGGCTGACTTGTCCAAGCTCTAGCTCTATATGTACTCCATCATTTTGAGTGATTCAGTAACCATTATTCAGCACAAGTGATGCCCTTCCAGTCCCACATGCTCACTGCTCCAAGGTTCCTTGTTTCCTCCAGCTCAAACATTTGGTATCGGAGCCAAGTTCTGCTACTTTCAGCCAGCACAGGCCGTCACTATGAGAGTGACTGGTTGGAGAACCTTAACTAGAGTTGACAATCAACCACAGGATCTTTAAATTCAGAAGACAAGCTTTGCAACGAGCCCAAGATCGCGAAGATCCAATGGGCGGATTGAGAATTATGCTCAAAACAAGGTGGGCCAGGGCTTCACTCTTCTCTATGAGTAAGACTATCGCCTTGTGATGACCATAACTCTCTTGTTTCTTTCTCAAAAATTAAAAATGATACATGTGAGTTGTAGTAGGTTTCCTATGCGTTTCATTGGTGCAAAAATATTTGCATTCAATTGATTTGTTTGGGAGAAATGCCGTTTACAAGCTGGCTGGTCTGAGTTGGAATAGGAGGAGAAGCATACCCTCTTTTCAAGAGGGCATATCTTTTAAAATCCCTTGTTGATGACCTTGTTTTATGGATCAATATGAAAGGTTTTGAGCTGCATTTTCCTGTGGTGGGATCCATTTTTCCAAATTACCAGTCTGTTGGCATCTACAGTCCATTTTCTGTCAAACAGATTTCCTGCAGAAGCAGCAGCAGAAGTAGGGGTAGCGCCGCTATCCAAGGGCAGCAATGAGCATCACCAAGGCCCAAAATGGCAGCACCTGGCATTGTGACAACAGCTCAGCTTTTGGAGAGATTGGAAGGACGCGCCAAGTTCATGTTTTGGAAGATCCATACCCGCCTCCTTTTGGAGGAGAGGGGCTTGTGGGAGGTGGTGAGCGGCGACGAGCTGGCTCCAGTTCCACAGGCAAAAGGCATCATCGCAGCGCAGGTGGTGGCAGGGAAGACTCCGCAAATGGGTGCTGCTGATGCGGGTTCTTCTACGGCTGTACTAGCGGTGAATGAGGTGTTGAAAAAGGACAGGCACGCCTACAGGTTGCTTGTCAAAACTTTCTCCAACCCGCATTTTTAGTATGTGAGTAACAAGGCTATTGCAAAGGAGGGATGGGATACATTGTGCAAGAAGTATAAGAGCAAGGATCCTGCATTCCTCATGCTTTGGGAGGAAAAGATGATGGTACTGAAAATGCAGGGTGGTGAAGGGATGGAGGCATATCTGGACAGGGCAAAGGAGCTGGCGAAGCAGCTGAAAGCGGCCGGCAACCCTGTGGAAGAGATAGGCTTCATCCTCCTCTTGCTAAGGGGACTCCCAACCAGCTACGACACGGTGCGAGACACACTTGAGGGCCAGCCAACTCTCGACCTTGACTTCATCTGCACACACCTAGTGCAGATGGAATTGCGTCACGATGCAGCAAAGCGCAATGGTGGCGGCAGCAGTGAAGCAGCTTTTGTGGCCACGAGCTAACGCAACCAGCAGCAGCAACAGCAGTCTAGGCAGCAGAAAGGCAGAAAGAAAGGCAAATTCCACTACTGCCAGAAAGAGGGACACTACAAAAAGGAGTGTTTCAAGCTCAAGAGGGACCAGAAGGAGCAGCAGCTATAGCAGTCATTATAGTAGCAGCAGCAAAAGCAGCAGCAGCAGTAGCAGTCAGAGCAGCGTCAACAGCAGCAACAGCAGCAATAAAACCAGGCTGGTGTGCGCCACTTTGGCAACATGAATGTGGCCAAGGGAGTACGCGACCGTCTATTCATGGTGAAGTCTGACATGTCGCGGGTGGAGAAGGCGGATGTCGCATGGTACAAGAACTTAGGATGTACCAAGAGCCTCACACATCACAAGGAGTGGATTACACAGCTGTTGTCCATCCTTCCCCGTCCTATCCCTATGGGTGATGATCGGGTGGTGTATTCTGAGGGGATTGGGATTGTGGAGATGTGGTTGGAGAGCCCACGTGGCATTGAAGTGGGAGTGTTCCATGGCGTGCAGTATGTACCAAATGCAGCATTCAACCTCCTCTCAGTCTCCTCTCTTACAAACACAGGATTGCACGTAATCTTCGATGATGACTATGGCTACATCCTCAACAAGGATACAGGAGAGGAGTTGGCCAAGTCGGTAAAGGAGAGCCACATGTACTGTTGGAACTTGAGGAGAGAGGGAGCCTTGGAGCAGCGAGCATGTGTGATTGGAAGGGCATCACTTGTGCTGAAGAATGGTTGTTCAATCACGCAAAATGATGGAGTACATATAGAGCTAGAGCTTGGGCAAGTCAGCCCTCTCACAAGCCACAC